>PVIC010004649.1:0-34422 GCA_004025085.1 Thryonomys swinderianus
TAAGATGGTTTGAGCATCACCAAACCAGTTTCTGCAGGCTGGGAGCCACTTGGGTGCATCTCTTCCCAACTCTTTGTCCATTCACTGCATGGTGTCTAGAAGCTTGACATTGGGCACTCTGGGTCTTTCACCATGAAATTTACAGGCAGTCCAGGTCAGGGCTTTCCCTGCTCTTTCTGGTGAGTCAGTTAAGCATTTACCAGCAGAGCATAGTTTCAGCTTCAGGTTTACTATGAATATGGATAATAATGTATGCTGATCATATTGGAATAGCCTTAAAGTTTATTCCCCCAGACACTAGAAAACCGCATTTGCATCATATTATTTATTCTACATAAAGGATATAATGATGAATAGAAAATGAGTGTTTCTGAAGGGTCAGTGTTTTATGAGTAACTAAAGAGAGAAGATTCTTTGCAGAGGTTAACGTCAGTAATGATGTTAAAATGATTATATCCTGTCCTGTTGGTATTACACACTGCACAAGTGACATGTCTATTACATTGGCTGTGCATGAGAATATCTCACCATAGGTGCATAGTAGTGATGGTTTTAAAGTCATATTCAGTAGTTCATGGCTTAAATTATATAGAATGTTACACTTATATAGCACATGGATTAGCATATGATTTGTTAGTTAAAGCCACATAGCTGATAATCTTTGCATGATGTCTGGGGCAGCTGAAGGCTTCTCTGAATGTCTCTTGGAATTGCTTTGACAGACTAGGGAGGTGAAAATTCAGCACACACACAAACTCAGCTGTTGGTCTTTAAATCAACGCACATTCCATGGAAGCAAGTACAGTCCACTTCACGTTAAATGTGAGGGCCTTCGAAAACAGGCCGCCGATCTATGGGCTCATTTGTTTGAACACACAGTTCCAGCAAAACATGTGGGAGCTGGTGCGCCAGTCCACGGTTTGTCTTTCGACTTTGCAGTCGTACTGCTTCCTCCCGTGGCACAGTATGTGCGCCAGGGGAGAGGGGATGACTCGCCTGCAGTAAGAGGTTCTCTCCTAATTAGCGTGGTCGGGCTCTCGACTTCTATCGCTTCACACACTAAGGTGTGTTGGGTTTGTGTGGGAGGGGATACCAGATGGGCAGCTGGTGGCAGGTCACGCACCTCTGGCTTCACTTGCGCCTTTCCCAGCTCTGTGTTCCTTTGGCTTCACCGGGCCGTGGGCCTCAACAGCCGCCCCGCTCAACTTACTCTGGGTTCCTCACACACACTTTGCTTATCTGTCTGAGTGATGTTTGTCTGATCTTTCCTTGTGTGTGTTTTTACTTTTAAGATCTTTTCTTTCTTATGTAAAAAAGGCAATTAGACTCGTATCTGTTTATTTTAAACAAAATGGCTGTTAATTAGTGTGATCAAAAACTCTGACAATGTAGACCATGGCTTCCACTTTGTAGTTGCTCTAAATTGAGTATGGTTTGGTGCCAGGTGACATGATAACAACTCAAAGTCTGGCTTTTTAAGAATTAATGAACAAACACATTTATGAGGCTTTGTTTTGTCTGGTTTAGATCTATAATCTCTGAATGCATCAGAGTTCTTATTTTTCTAATTTTTTTTAACTGACTAATGCTGTTGCTTATTAAAAGTGCATAAACTTACTGAAGAACTTTTTTTGATAATATAACTGATGCCTGAAAGCTACCTCATTTTCATTTAATTGGTTCTTTTATGCTTTTTTAAGTTGGTGTGCAAAGCATACTTACTAATTCCATCAATAACATACCCTAACAGTTTCTATTGTTTTTGATTTACCAAACCTGTAGAAAAGTCTGAAGTTTATCATTTTTCTCCATTCTCACCTGTACTTAAGATTTAGAATCCATCTTAATTTAGATTTTGGTATTTATTTAATATAAAATAACTGTCAGGGATCAGTCAGTATGAGAGACTGAATCCCATGCATCTTGAATGTCTACAATATTTTAAAATGCTAATGTTCAGAATAAAGATGATGGGGCATTGTAATTTATACAGAAAGCTTATGTTCATGATGTTCCTCCTAAAATAGAAAGTCCCGATAATATACATAGACACAATTTTTTTTTTTGAGACAGGGTCTTGCTCTGTAGTTCAAGCTGCCCCTGAGCTCACTATGTAGCCCCAGCAAGCCTTGAACTCACAGCAGTCCTCCTGCCTCTGCCTCCTGAGTGCTGGGATTACAAGAATGAACCACCATGCCCTGCATTGTGGTATGTGGTACTGATTGCTGGTGGGTGTGAGTCACCACACCCTGTATTGTTGTTTTTGGTTACTGGGATTGAACCAGGGACCTTGCGTTTGCTAGGCAGGCACCAGAACCACCGAACTAAATCTCTGGTCCTGACATAATTTTTTTCTTCTGGGCTTCTCTACAAAAATTTCTAATTGCATAGTCAGAAAAATTAAATAATACACAATTGCCATCAATATCCTTTAACATTCTGGTTTACTGAAGTTTGAAATTTATAATTTATTTTTTCACTGAAGAGAAGAAAAAGATGAGAAAGGTATCAGAGGGTAAATGATCCAGTTGTCTGGGTACTTAAGAACTTGGTGAATTAATGTTAAATAGAAGCAACTATGTTTTTTCTTTCTTTGAGGCACTGGGGTCCTGGAGTTTTGTGTTCTCTTTCCAGAGGTGGTTTTTAATTTTTCTTTTTTCTTGAACAAAGCATTAGATGGAACAAGCACAAAGGTAGTGTGGTTTTAGATTTATTTAAAGATAGGAAAAGAAATACGTTTGGCAAAGCAAGTTTGGATCAAGTCAGAAAAAAGTGCGGGGACTGTTGTGAAAGAGAGAGCAGAGTAGGGCTCAGCACAATGGCCACTGTCTGTATCTCCCACTCCTCAGGCTGATGTTAGGTCCAGGCCCTCTTATTCCAGTTCTGGTCTGAACTGATGGCATGCTGTGATCAGTTCTGTGTATAGGGCTTTGGGAACTGTTCTGCACAGGTGTCCTGGAACTTTGCAGTTAACTGGTCGATTCCTCTCCCCTCGCCACTCTGCTGTGTGCTAAGCTTCTGTCTTAGTAACTGGGCATAGAACCCAGGCCTTGACACTGAACAACATCCTCAGCTCTTTCATATTTTAAGAAAGAATGTTGCTAAGTTTCCAAGTTGTCTGGGTTGAGCCCAAACTTAAGATCTTCCTGCCTCAGCCTCCCAGAGTGCTGGGAGTAGATTTGTGCCAACACACCTGACTCAGAGTAACTGTTTTATAACTTCACTATATTTCTGGAAAAAAAAAAAAAAACCTGGGTTTAAGAAAATTCTGGAAATTTGTCCTGGGAAAAAATTTAAAAAAAGAAAAGCAATATGATCTTTTGTAAAACCACAACAGGATTTGATTACTGATCGGCTACTTTGAAGAAAAAATAATTCATATTGTAATGGATCAAAATGCTTCATTTAAGTTATGTAGAACCCCAAATCTACTAATAATAAGAGCTGTTATTCCTTAAATAATTACAGTAATCCAGGCAGTATTCTGGCTTTATGGTTATTTTTGTATTAATATATGTTATCATGTTTAAACTTCATAGTAGTTCTATAAACCAGCCTTTCTTGACCTGTTTTCAGTTGAGGAAACTGAGGCTTGGCAAAGTTAAGTACTTTGCTGTGTTCACTTACTGGTGAGTTAGCGAGGTGAGAGTTGAGCTCTGACTATTCTAATTCCAAATGCTTTCCATTAACAGTGTCCCAGTGTGCATAAGATGAGATTAGTTTGCAAAAACACATTTTCCTCTTTTATGAAGAAATCACTCTCTTTCTAACTGTTTGGTGTAAAAATAGTTTCTGTCCCCTCCCAGTTCTCTCACCAGTTGGAATCCTTTATCAAAGACTCCTCTCAATGAAAAGCTGTTCTTAAAGGATTGAAGTGCTCCAGCGATCTTTACCAGTTGGAAGTTTCCTGCCTTACTCTGTCTTTACTGTTGAACATTCTTTCTTGGTATTTAGCCTAAATTTACTTCTCTTGATTATACTCATTACTCCTAGTTACCTCCCTTATTGTGGATATGTCAGTAATGATCTATCTTTAGCCAACTGGCCTTTGTTTACAGTCCTTCCCACAAGATTGACGCCGGGGCTGTAATGATGTTAGTGATGATATAATATAGACGTGGGTAATTGGGCAATCAAATTCAGAGTATGTTCTAAACCTAGAATTAGTAGGGAAGTAACAAATGGCACTCAGTATTGGTTTTCTTTATTATCTTTACTTTGATTTACATTTAAGGATATCTGTACTTGATGCTTTTATTATTATTCACATACAGTTATTTTATATGGTTTATAATATTTGAGTATAGTAGCTCAGTTATTAGTTTAAGCATTTATTAATTATAGATATTTTATTTGACATAATACCAGTCCTTTTGTTATTTTGCACTAAACCAACATCACTGTGTTATAAACTTGGATCATATTTGCTTACTGCTTCTTGCCCTCAAGTCCTTGGTTTTCATTTCCTTTTCAGTAGTAAGGAGACACATTATCAAGCAAGCTCATTTGGGGAAACTCCAGTTGTAATCAGCTTGATGGAGGAAAAGATTTTTAGTATGCAGCATTCGTCCTTCCTGTGGATACCCAGCAAAGTAATTTAAGGCTTAGCATAGTTTATTGAGTGCTCACCAAGTGAACTTTACAGAGTAAAACCAGAGTTCTTCATTCCACAGGGAATAGGTGTCTAGTCATAAGTTGCATATGTCTAAGGAGTTTTATCTGTTTAATGTTTTCATAAAGAGCTAGTTGGGGGGGGTCTAACAAAATAGTTCATCTGTTTCATAACCAAATGGGTCATTTTGTTTCATATACACTTAAAGCTCTAAAAGTTTGAGTTAAGTAGAAAGCATCATGAAGCTGTGAGTCTGGGACATGAGTGCTCAAGGGAGACACAACTATAAATACAGAGTCATAAAAAAGGAGAAGTCAGGTGGAGGACCCTAGAATGTGAATGGAGGAACCAAAAAGAAACAAAGGAAGGGAAGTTCCAATTATGAAGCTCAAGGTGGAGACAGGTGCCAGGGATGGTGATGGTCAATATAGAAACTATTCATCTCTTCTGAAAATATTAAAATCCCTAAAGATCAAGAGAATGGAAATATGGGGAAAGAAATACTAGTAGTCTTAGAAAATTCCTTTCCAGTATGTTTACTATGCATATATTTTAAGTTGTTGTATTCATAATACTAACTACACACATATACATCTGAAAATGTTTTTTTCATTTACAACAGATCATTTAGACATAAATTCACATGACTTAAAGAACACAGAACTATTAAATACTGTCAAATTTTGTTTCAAACACAAATGGAGAAAAAGCCACTGAATTTATTTTATATAAACTACCCTATGGAATTTTAGAAAATGAAAACAGTTGAAATCCTGCCACAGATTTCAATTAGGTACTTTAAATGATATGTAAAATACATTTAAGACAACATATAATATTTTAGAGATAAATGTAAAGATTGTATATACACATAAAATTTCAGTGTACATTGATTTATTTACTTATTTTGGGTTCTGGGCTCTGAACCCAAGGCCTTCGATGTGCTGTGCAGGTTCTCTGCCACTAACCCATATCCCCAGTCTTTTAAACACTTTGTAAAATTTGGACAGTCTTATAAAAGTTGCCTACACTGGACCTGAACCTGCCATTCTCTACCTTAGTCTCTTGAGTAACTGGGACTGAGGGCATGTGCTATGTGCCCAGCTAAACACAAGTATATAATGATTCATCTTTTTCCTATGAAGAAAAAATAATCACAGGTGTGTCACCTTAAGTAAAACTTAAAAAGACAAAACATGTCACCAGTTATTTTTCTGTGACATAGATATACATTGTCTTAATAAAGTCATATATATGCTTCTAAACTATTAAGAAATAGAAATGGTGGGCCGGGGATTTAACTCAGTGGTTCTGGTGTCCGCCTCGCAAGTGCAAGGTCTCGAGTTCAATCCCTGGTAGCACATACCACAGTGCTGCGTGTGGTGGCCCACACCCATAATCCCAGCAATCGGTGCCAGACACCACAGTGCCAGGCATGGTGGGTCACGCCTGTAATCCCATCACTCGGGAAGCAGAGGCAGGGGGATTGCTGGGAGTTCAAGGCTTGCCTGGGCTATATAGTGAGCTCAGGGCCAGCCTGGACTACAAAGCGAGACCCTGTTTAAAGCATTTAAATATATAGATCATAGACAGCACACACAGTACAGACTTCAAGCATTGAAGACCTAGACATGTAAGATTTAACTAAAAAAGAAAAAAGAGTGAGACTGGGAGAGGACATCTCTAGAACTCAAGACCAAAGATTTTGTAACTTCTTTCTGTTTTGTTGAACCCTTTTGACCTGAGAGTACGTGGGAGAATTCCCTGGGGTCTGGGATAAAACTTGTACATTTCAGATATCTGGAGCCAGGCCTAATAAATCCACAACTCCTAGTAGACCATGACATCCATGTAAGCCAACACTCGTACAGCACTGAGTATGCTCGAAGTACTGTTCTGTGTACTCTTCATGTTCTATATGAATTAATTTCATTTGTTCAGTGGCATTACAAGGATGGCATATGTCTGTTCTGCCCAATTTTTACAGATGAAGTGGCAGAAAGATTAAATAACTGGGCATGCCGGGCGTGGTGGCTCACACCTGTAATCCCAGCACTCGGGAGGCAGAGACAGGAGGATTGCTGAGTTCGAGGCTTGCCTGGGCTACATAGTGAGCTCAGGGCCAGCCTGAACTACAAAGCGAGACCCTGTCTCAAATAAACAAACAAACAAACAAACAAACAAACAAACAAACAAACAACTGGGCAGAGAGATGATGAAATAACTTGCTCAAGTTTGCAGAGAGGGTTACTTAGCAAAGAGCCCACACTCCTGTGCTGTACGTTGTGTTACCCTTTTCCAGAGCCTTAAAAGGCTTAGGGAATCTTGTTACTCTTATACATGTACACATTTACCCAGTTCTGACAGTTCTAGCTTCTCAGTATCTAGAAAATCTTCATCACCAGGGGTCATGGTCAGCCACGCCATTGCCTGTTGCCTGCAGAACAGCCTCTTTCCAAACCCTCCTCACAGGCTCCTCTGTGAATCTTCAACTTGGAAATCTGACTGGGTAACTACATTACAGATATCCAGGAGCCCTCTGTGACATGCAGGGTAAAATCCAAACTTCGTGCACGACAGAAAAAGCCATTGTGATCTGATCCCAGGCTTGTTTCTCCCTTCCCCTGAGCCAAGAGAACTGCCCCGGAAAGAGCGCGTTCCTTGTGACTTGAACACATACCACTTTTTCTCTTTCCCTCCCTGCATTTGCACCTGTTGTTTGTTCTGCCCACAGTTTCCTTCCTCCTTTCTCGGCCTGACCAACTCGTACTCATTTTTCAAGCTTCAGCATAAGCAACTCTGCTTCCAGCAAGTCTTTCTTTCCCGATCCTGCAGGATGGTCTGAGCACCCCCCCCCCCCCCGCTTTGGCGCTTTGTGGCGTCATCATGAGTAATCGTGCTCCTATCTGTCTCTGTTGCTCACTGAACCGTAGGCATCTTAGGTGCGGAGCTGACATTCTCATTTTGCCAGTTACTTCCTTGTTATCACAGACCGAGGGCTCAAAAGGAGCTTGTTGAATGAATCACAAGGAAAGGAATAGAAATATCTAATAGTATTCATACTTTTGCCTTTGGAATTTTAGTTTAGGATGTCACTGGGTATCAGATATTAATTAGGACCTATATCTGTTTTTTTCATTCTCCTTTCGAGTTACAGGATCACGACCAGTTTCTCTTCTCCAAGGATATAGATAAACAGAATGGATTTCAGTGATATGAGCAGGATGGAAACATTTCTTGAGTGATTCTAGTAACCAAAATCCATTCATAAGTGGACTTAAATCCTTTGCTAACACTTTAAAAATAGGACATTTTGGGGTGAACTACAAAGCAAGACCCTGTCTCAAAAACAACTACCATTCATTCATTCATTCATTCATTCATTCATTTATGTTTTGCAATAATGGGATGGAACTTGGGACTTTGCACTTGCCAGGCAGGTGGCACTGTCACTGAGCTACCTCCCTACCTGTAGGACACATTGTTGTTTTGGCCCATGGATAAACACTTGTCAGAGCTCTGTAGGCAGATGCTCATCTGACTGTGTGAAATTACATAGGGTACTTCAGAAAGTACAGATCTCGTGGTCTCCATTATCGGACATTTGATTTACTAGACGTTGGGCCTCACTCTGCATTTTTTGAGATCTAAGGTAATGATGATGTTTATCTAGGGTAGAAACTTTGTCTTCAGAAAGTGAGTGAATTAACTGCCTACTGTGTGGTGCAACAAGAGGGTCTCTAGTGCATAATGTGGGGTTTGGAAACCTTCACCCACGTTGGACCGTCGGCACTGTTTCTTCTTTCCAGCAGCCAGCAGGGTATATCGTGGAACTGGACTTCAGATGCAAACTTAATTGGTGCTTATGCCAAGATCTTGAAAGATCAAGCTAATTCCTAAGTATTGCAGATTTCAGGAGGAAAAGGTAGTTCCTTAAGGCTGATTTAGAGCTCTTTAGTGTCTTCTGTGTATCTCAGATCTCTTGATTACTGATTATATTTTCCCTTCCTCTTTCTTCCTTTCTTCTTCTCTTCAAGATATGGAAGAGGTCTGGAAAAAAGAAGATCCAGGGCCCAAAACTAAACAAAACATCATACACTTTTGCCTAGAGTGTGTGGTATAATGGGGATATTATTAGTAAACAGTATTAGTGAAGGTAGGAAATAATGTAAGGGGATATTGTCCATTTATGGAAAAGTACTCTCATACATCTTTCATATCTTTGACAGTTTGTGTAATGAAAGCTCTTCTGAAAGCCCCACGGTGCTCTTATGGAGGTAAGATGGTGGACCAGAATGCTTTGTGGTTGACACTGACCAGTATTTCCCAGAATTTGGAGTACTGTTTACCAAACGGTTCTGCTTCTTAAACTCATAGGGCTTCTGATGGAAGTAATTTCATTTTCTAGTTGAACTGTTTGCCTGGTTTTCTCTTCACCTCTGTGACAATGAAACAGAAAGGAATAAGATCTCAGTCTGCCCATGTCTGGGTCTCCTGTCAGCCAGAGAGCTGTTTTGTGGTCTGAGCGGATTCATTCTCTCTTCCTTCCTCAGTGTCTCATTTGATTGTGAGCGCTGTGAGGGCAAGAAAAAGGTCTATTTTTTTCTTACTGTTTTATTTTAAGCATCCAAAACAGAATCTGTACTAGTCAAACATATATAGCGAAACAGTTAACTGAATGAATAAATTAATCTCAAAAAATTGAAAGATTGTACAATTTTCCTCACAGCTATCAGTGAGAAGTGACATGTAAAGACACTTGGAACAGTCTCTGGAACATACATCGGTGTGAAGGGAAAGCACTATATTAGGAAGGGGGCGCTGGAGTTGGAGAGTTTGTGCTAATTCTTCCCTTGTCATTTCTTAGTCATATGACATCGGGTCAACTGTTAACTGAACTTCAGTTTGTCCGTGCAGGAGAGAAAGATATAGTGCCAATCTTACAGAATTGTTGAGAATTAAAGGAGAAATAAACTCTTTTTGAACAATTATTGCCAATTGATACTCATTTCCTAGCTGTTACTATCGTCCTTCCCATTGTCAGTATGATCAGTACCGTGTGGTTTCACAGCCATTACCACCACACTGGCAGCTGCCCTGAATTTATCAGTAGAGCTCCACCCACTAAATGCTTCATTAGTAGAATGTCAGCAAGGACATATACCCCACGTCCACTGCAGTGTTCATGTTCATATTGTTCTCATTGAAAGAACTTAAGCACCTTTAGTAGCTTAGCGACTTTAACAAGTGATGCAAACACACTCTGTGCACCTTAGTTTTTCAGTAGAAATATGGGACTGATTTTAGTTTTCAGTAATATAGGCTTATATTAATTCATAGTGATTAAAAGCATACTTGTACCTACTTACTAAGTTTTCAAAAACATTAACCCTTACTAGAAGTAGTAGTAAAAGACAAAGTAGTACACATTTCAAAGCATTGAACAAGCTTGTATACATGTGTACTGGTACTAATATACATAAACAACTTAGGTATATTTTTGCAAATGTGGATTTTTATATGCAAAGTGCAAATTTCAGATCCCATCAGAGTGAAGCCAAAAACTGTGCACATCATATCCAAAACCCTCCTTAATTAGAATTTAACGGCTAAGTAGATCACTTCTATTTACCAACATACCTTTAAACTTATGAAATACTACTTAAGATTTTCTTTTCAAAAGTTTCATATCCATGGAAGTACATTTAAAGAGCAGTCCATTTTGGTGGAGTGAATGAAGAGAGAAAAGTTTGATGTTTCTGGTCATGTAAGGAAAAAATAGCTGAGAGTATAGATTTCAGTGTTTCAAAATAAAAATTACGTCTGAGCAGGACTGGAAGCTCCAGATCAAAAGGGCAATTTTAGAAAATTGTGGTGAGTGAATGAGAGCACTAGTTTATTGAAGAAATCAATTTACTATCTTAACCAATGGCACCAATGCCATCCCTATAATCTCTGAAAATAGATAGGCACTTTGCGGTTCACCAATCCGTAGATCACATCTGCTTCCTTACACCTGGCAGGCTCACACCCTTTTCAAAGAAGATTGTATCTCAGGAGCTTTGTGGGTTTATGAAGCCACAAGTTTATTAGTTAGATAAAATCTCGAAACATTTAGAAGTTGAAAACTGTGCTGTCAAACTGTATTTTAGTTATAGTAGCAATTTCCAAAGTAAATATGACGCAGTAACTTCTAAATCTTGTCATTCTGTTTCCTCGATAGTGTGATTTGTGACCAAAAAGTATGCCAGATCTCCCTGCCTTTGTTTTTCACCTCTGCGGGACACAGAAAGGAGCAACTTGAAGTACTGAGTCTGGAGAATTTGGAGGTGACAGAACACTTTCATTTCCCCCAAATGGCTCAGTGGATATAAGTTGGGCAAAACTTTTAAGGGGATAACAAACATGGCTGTTCGTGTACAATACAGTGTAAGAGGAGGTGATGGTCATAGGGACTGGGAAGAGTCCTTTAGAATACATGGCTTTAACCTCACTTAAATTATCCAAAAGGTTAATTCAGCAGAAACTTAACAGAATTCAGTAGTCAGAGGCCTAAATAAAACTATCTTTCTATGTTTTAGTGTTGGGTTCACTAGAAATAGAACCGAATTGTAAGGAAATATTCTGATAACAAATAATAATTTGGAAAAGCAAATATTAGGGTGTTCATTTCAGTCACTGTGTTTTCTGTAAAATTTTATACACAAAATTGTTAAGTGCTCATTTCAGCATCACATATACAAAATTGTAAAATCAATTTTTATTAGGGACTGTACATGAGTTAGGAAAATCAAACTTTTCCAGTTGTTCCTAGGTTTACTGTATTACCAAGATGCCAACGTGGATATTTAATTGTATTTTTTTTTGAGACAGGGTCTCGCTTTGTAGTTCAGACTGGCCCTAAGCTCACTATGTAGCCCAGGCAAGCCTTGAACTCAGCGATCCTCTGCCTCTGCCTCCTGAGTGCTGGTGCTGGGATTACAGGCACATGCCCAGCACTGTGGTATGTGGTATTGATTGCTGGTGGGCGTGAGCCACCACACCCAGCATTGTATGTGGTTACTGAGAGCGAACTCAGGGCCTTGCGCTTGTGAGGCAGGCGCTGGAACCACTGAGCAAAATCTCTGGCCCATTAATTGTATTCTTAACATTACAGAAATACAGTCTCAGGAAGAGTAATGGTCTTCTCAGTGTTACAATGTGATGTCCTGTATCTGTCATGTATGCTATCTCACTACTTCTTTGGGCAATCCTGTGAGTCCTTTCGTAGTAAAACGTGCTAGCAAGAGAAAAGTAAATAATGTTGTAACCAGATACTGTGAATAACTGACCTGGGGCAGAGTTTCCAAGAGAAGAGCCTATTCTATTGTCTAACTGATGTATGATTGTAGGAGGATGGTCATATGAAACAACTGTTTAGAGTACTGGTGCTGCATAGGGGAAAGATGTCTTAAGGAACAAGAGACTTTTATGTTGCTTGTGTATTATCTCCGGTAGAGTTAGTGTTTCATGAAGATTATTAGTATTACATAGATCTTGAAAAATTATCAGATATAAAACCAAGACATAGTACATTAGTGATAGTGAAAAAGTATACTTGTGATTATTTTTTTGAAAAGGAAGTTTAACTTACTGTAACAATACTTTTGTCTTTATCTTTTTATTCAGAAAGAAAGATTTTCTTTCTAGACATTACTGCATTAGCATATTTCAGTTTCCATTGTTGATTAGTATGTGCTTGAGTTGCATAATGATGACATTCTTCGTGGGCAGTTAGCACTTAGCACATGTACAACTCAATTATTTGATCATCCCCTCTCCCTGTCCCCCTCCTTCCCTTCATCTCTCGATCTTCTCATTTTGTATTTAAGCTTATGTGTCTGATTAATTTCACTTAACACTGTGGTCTCAAAGTATGTTTACTTTTCCTACGGATGACTGAAGCTTATTTTTCTTGATGGCAGAGTAGTACTCCATTTTCTTTATCTCTTCATCTGTTGATGGACATGTAGACTGCTTCTAAGACTTAGTTATTATGAATTGTGTTGTTATAAAAATGGACATGGGTATTATCACTGTAATATGATGTATTAACACATGCTCTCCTGTCTCCTTCTTTGGGGGGGGGCTCAGAGTCTTGCTCTGTGGTATAGACTGGCCTTGATCTCCCTGTGTAGCCCAGGCTGAAGTTAAACTGGCTGAGATCCTCTACACTCAGCCTCCTGAATGCTGAGATTATGGATATGTGCCACCACACTTGGCCCATGTCTTACCTAAAAGGGGGAGCAGCTAGGATGAATGGAATTTCTCGTTTTATTTCTTTTGGTGTAACAACTATACTGATTTCCATAATGATTGTAGCAGTTTGTGTTCTACCAATAATGTAGAAAAGTTCCTTTTGCTCCTCAGTCTTGACAGCATTTGTTATATGATTTCTCAATGATAAGTGTTTTTGTTTTCTGGAATAAGTGGAATAGGAGTTTTGTGATACCTAGGTTCACAAACTTAATGTGTTCTCTAGTTATAGGGTAGATGGCCAGGATCATGTTCATGACCCAAAGTGGAGTTACTAAGTGTAAGCCAAATTTTGTCAAATGCTTTGGTTCACCAACAGAATTGTTCACAAACAGAAACATTGGTGAACCAAAGTATTATTGTATTGTTTTAGTTCCAATTTCTCTTCTAGCCAGCAATATTGACCACTTTTTCATGTTTTTATTGGCCATTTGTACTTCTTCTTACAAGTCTCTTTCATTTGCTCAGTTTTTTATGGTGTCTGTTACTTGGCCGGGTAGTGTAATCTTTTTGAGTTCTTACATATTCCAGATGTTAGTCCTTTGTCTGAAGAACAGCTGAAAAAAAATTTTTCCCCATTTTGAATTTTGTCTCCCTGCTCTGTTGGTTGTTTCTTTTGCTCGGCAGAAGCTTTTTAATGTGATATGATCCCATTTGTTGAATCTCAACAAATGGGATTCTTGTGCTATTCGGATTCTGGTCAGTGAGTCCTTGGCTGTGCCTGTAACTTCAAGAATTTTACCTATTTTACTTCCCAGCTGATTAACTATTTCTGATTTAACATTTAGATCTTTGATCCATTTTGATTTTAGTTTGATACCTGGTAAGATAAAGGTCTAAATTCTGTTTTCTGCACATGAGTAGCCAGTATTCTAAGCACCTTTTATTGAAGAGGATTGCTTTTTTGAAGTGTAGGTTTTTGCCTTCTTTGGCAAAGCAGAGATCAAATAGCTGAATGTGAGTAGAGTTCTTTCTTCATCCTCTTTTCTGTACCATTGTTCCACATGTCTGTTTTTGTGCAGTACCATGCTGTTTCTGTCACTACAGCTTTATAATACAACTTCGAATCCAGGATGTGCTGCCCCTGCTTTGCTCATTAGCGTATATTTTAACAACAGTAGGGTATGATGAGTATGTTTTATGTATTTGAGCAAAACCTCATTTCATATCAAATCGTCATCTTCTCATTTGTCTTAGGTAAGGTGTAAATCCTTGATATCTTTCAAGTTTCATATTAATATTGGTTTACAATAGCTTCTCATGTTGAAACCATCATTTAGAAAAAGCTGAATTGAGTGTGCACAAAATAAAAATCTTAAAGCCCTCAATTATGGCTCAAATGATTATTGTGGAGTATGTTAAAGATTGCAGTGCATTGTCCTGGAAGACAGTATTTATTGTTATTCATCTTGTGCAGTAAATTAAGTACCACGGGTTGATCCTGGTTTATGTAGCACAAGTTTCTTCACTTGCTAGAGGCTACCCGAGTCTCAGGCCACATATACATAAATACCTGAGAAATTATGCTGCTGTTGGAAAGCGAGATTCTAATGGTTCTTCAGTTACGATTGGTCCTATCAGTGTACTTTGTGCAACGAAACTTGGTTTGTAAGATTTCAGATTACTCAAGTGGACTTTGGATTGGCTGCTGAATAAACTATCTAGGAACACACAAGGTTGAGTTAAGTGCATCTGAAAGAGTCTGTATGGAGGAAACTTGGACGAAAGAACTGTGAACAGCACTGCTGTTTGCCTTCACTGGTACAGTGCTGCATTCTCCTGTCCCTAACACCCATGTGGTCTTAGCTTGCTCTCACAGAGGGCAACATGCCTTTCAGAGGCAGCAGTTGAGACAGCCAAACCAACTGGTCAGTATGCGCTATTCCTCATGGTGTAAAAATGGTTTTACAGGGACGAGGGAGATGTCTGCGTTTATTCCAAGTGAAAATAGTTCTGAAAAGCGCTGAGCTGCGAGAAGCACCCATGTACCTGGGTCTTCCTTTACGTGGCCCACTTGTCTGGGCTCATTCTCTAGAAACAGCATCCCTGCCATTGACTTGGGCTCAGATTAACTGCGCCGTTCAGCTTACTTGTTGGCTGAAGTCCTTTTTGTTACTTTTAGTGTAAGCTTTTAGAAAGCTACAAAGTCTAGTGACAGACACTATCATATTTGATTGGACATGCTTTCTGCAGATTTGTTAAGGATTTACTTTACACTTTGGTCGCATTTAGTTGCCATGGAGATGACCTCAGTGCTAAAAGGACTAGGCTTTAGGTTAGACCTCAGATTTTCCTTTCATTTCCATTTAATTTGATTTGACTGCAAAATGTCACTTGCATTGCATTGATTAAGCTTCAGTGCTGCCACCAGCACGGTTAGGAAGGTGAAAGGGTAGTCCAGCTGCTGTCATTTTGCACCCCTACCCTTTTCTGATATCAATACAGATCGGCTTTTGAGATGAGGAACTCTTTCCCTACACTGGTGCAGGCACAGTCTTCTCTTGCTCATTTCATGAAGTAAAACGAAAGTGAAATTATGCTTGGAAATTTTTATTCAGCACATTCACTGTATGTAATATCAATTTTTCTCTACTTTAGGTCCATGCTCATATACAGCATGAAATATAATGCATGAAAACAAAAAGTTAGTATGTTCTAATGTTTCCTTAGGGTTCTTTACTCTTAAAAAACTCAGCAGTTAGAATGGGTGGTGGCTGTCTTGAAGTTCTTTGTTTATAGTTGAAATTAGAAGTAACAAGATAAAGTAATCTATAAATATAAAGCAGTACTTCTTATTTATGTTGACTGAAGACCCATCCATGGGTATCAGTCAAGGTAGTTTGAAAGGTCATGCAGTAGACAAGTTTTTTCCTTTGATATGCTGTCACTACTATCCAGTGCTTTCTTTACTCCTTTCCCTGATTCTTAATGTCTCCAGCAACATGGGATTCATCCATCCTTTTTTTTATATAACTAACTAACAATAATTTGAAAAATTAATATCACACTAAGATTTGAGAAAAGTGTGATAACTCCTTAGGAGTATAGCACTTACCTAACTGCAAAAGAAGAGAACATTGTTTTGCACAAGAAACTGACTGGGTTGGGGCTGCACGTTGTTAGGTGGGAGTTCTGAAAAGTGGGGAGACAGTTTGACAGGAAGCCTTCCTGGCACTCTATAAGACATAGATCTTAAACTTCAACATGGAGGTGAGAGTTTGACTCTGGTGCGTTTGGGAGATTTATGTTAGGCTTCTTTGAGTATGCCATCGTTCAGAAAAAAGCACACACTTAATTGAACATGCGTGTACAAGAAACCTGTGCCTTCATGGTTGGAAAATATACAAGTCACTACATATACACCTGCGCTTTGAGACAAAACTCCTTAAGTGGGGGATAGAAGCTTCAAGATTCTTAAACAAAGCTGCCTTTATTGATTAGAGTTAGGATTAGGGGAACAAAATAATAATTGCTATATGGATAGCAGTTTCTTCATGTGTGGTTTTGATCTAAAATATTTCCCCCAAGTCTTTTGTGTGTTGAAGCTAAGTTGATTTGGGGATGATGTGTTCAGCCACGGATCGGGCCATTTGATGATTGTGCACCTCACTGTGCTGTTAGGAGATGAAATCTGGCCTGATGAGGTCAGTTCTTGGGGATGTGGCCTGGAAGCGTGTGTTATTGTTCCTGTGTCCTCTTCTTCTCTTTCTGCTTCTTGGCGGCCACGATGCGCAGAGCTTTCCTCTACCTCAGCCTTCCAGCATGCTGTTTGTGAAACTGTGAGCCAAAGTAATGCTCTTCTTTTTAAACTGTAGGTGTCAGGTTTTAGTCCCAACAGCAGGAAAACTGACTAAAACAGTGGGGTTTTGTACAGATCAAATATATTGTGTTTTGAGACTTGATACCAGCATTCTATAGAGGATCCTTTCAGACATATTATTTGTGTTGGAGGTCTACAGCGATGTGCATGGGAGAGTACTATAGATTAGCTTTGCTTGGGGTTGGAATGATCTAGAATGGCAGTTGACAATACAGAGAAAGTCATAGCTTGGCTATGTTATTTCTAAGTGATTTGAAGTAGCGTTTGCCAGCCAGTATGTGTGGTGGTGTTAAAATGCAGGTTTGGATCCACACAGACTGTGGTGGGGCCTGTGTTTCTAGCAAGTTGTCAACAAAGACGGATGGATGTTGCTGGTTTCTAGACTATGCTTTGTTTTAGTAAGGATTTAGGGCAGTCTCTCGACCTTGGCTGCATTGGAGTCCTTAATCTTAGAATTTGGATTTTAAACATCTCGTAGAGTCCAGTGTGTTGAAGCCTATGGTGCTGTTGAGAAGCGGTGGAACTTTAGAGGTGGGGCCTCGCAGAAGGAGGTTGGTTTGATTGTTGGGGCTGTGCCTTTGGAGAGGATGGTAGGACCCCAGCCCCTTTTCTTCTTCTCTTTTTTTGCTTCCTGGTCACTAGGAGCTTTGATCTTCTGTTATACTTCACCACAGCCCCAGAAATTACTGAGCCAGCCAGCAATGAAGTGAAATCTTTGAAACTGTGATCCAAAATAAACCTCTTATGTTTTCAAGTTGATTTCACTTAGGTATTTGTTACAACAACAGAAAACTGATTGACACACTTGCAAAGATTTAAAACAACTATATTTGGATTCCAGTTTATTCTAGAGATTTATATTTCATCGGGTGGAATGTGGTTGGGTAGCAGGGTTGTGTTTCGAAGCTTTCCAGGTGATTCCAATATGCTCCCCAGACTGAACATGACAGATTACAGAATGCATGTTTGAAGATGCAGAAAACATATATACCTATAGGTGATAATTTGATCAATAATATTTTTTAAAGTATACTCAGGGTTCTTACTTTTGCTACCATCTAGAGGTTTTAGAGAAGACAATCAAATATGGAAATAAAAAGCAATTCATGGTTTCATTCCCTAATTGTAAGTATTAATTCACAAATGAACATTTAATGGCATTATCTTCAACTATTTCTCCTTTTAAAAGTAAATTAGGGCAAAGAGTCAGATTAACAAATACAAAAACTAACTCTAAGGTGCTACTTAGCCTGCTAAATAAGATTCTTCTCTTTAATAACATATTCAGATGCCTCATATGCACAATACAAATATTGCATGGGACAAACTATACTTAAAAAAAAGGTGTTTACCTGACATTCAGAATTACTTCAGTATCTGGTATTCTTTCTCACAAACATGTTTGGGAAAGAACTGATTTCACTGCAGAATAAAAGTAGAAGTAGTCTGTAATTCCAGCACTTAAGAGGCAGAAGCAGGAGGATTGCTGAGTTTGAGGCTTGCCCAAGCTACGTAGTGATCTCATGGCCAGCGTGCACTACAAAGGGAGATCCTGTCTCAAAAAAAAAAAAAAAAAGAGGTAATATTCTTAATTTGGAGAAGATTTTTAATGTTTGACCTTTCATCTCACCTCATTTTCCTGTGTCCATAATACCCACTGATTTTTAAGCCTCACATAAAAGAAAACCATTTGGTAGTCCTCAAGATGTCATGCTGTGTACTATTTTAGAAAAAAAAAAAGAAATAATTGTTCTGCGTATTTGTACAAGAGTGGGAGACAGTTCTATCACTTTTTAGCCAATGACCATGTCACATTCATTTTTTGAAACCTTTTCTTGCTTAAAAAGTTACATATTTTAAAATATGTTTATAAATGGACTCCAGAGGCTGTCTTGTTGTAACTGAAGTGTAACAATTGTTGCTCATCAAACTACAAACGTCAGAATTTCCCCAAAAGAGAATTATCCAAATGCTTATCTATAAAAGTACTATCTCACAAGACTAAAATGTTGTGTCTATGCACCCAAATAAGAAATGTTAATCTTTCAAAAAAATTACTTAGATTAACTAAAATGTCAAAGTGTCGTGTTGTTGAAAACAACATTTATTGTTGTAAACCCACATTTGATTCTGGCTCTTGTTAACTTGTCACTTGTGAACCACAGATACCCCAAAAAAATAGATTTTAAAAGTTTAGTCACAGATATTAATTTTCTGATTAAGGTAAAGAATGTGCTGTTGACATTATTAGAATTTTCTTTTAACTGTCTGCTCTTCAGAGTTTTGTTACACCTCCAGTACTCTATTAAGAAGACGACATTCATATGCTCGTTTTGAATACAGTGATTTGCACTTTAAAATGTAGTGTTGAAAACTCTATTTGGAATGTGTTGCTGTATATGAGATTAAGCTTTAATGGTGTTACATTTCAATCTATAAATAACTTTTGCTTCCTATCTGACATTAAAACAATGTACGGCATTTGGCAAAAAGTAAACTGGCAATGATTTCTTAAGTACCTAGCTAAAGGATGTCATGGTAAATTGTTTATACTAAATCACAGCAAGAATGTATCTTAAGTTTACTAATCTTTCTAAATAAATTTTGTATTTTAGCTCTGTGAAATCATAAATGCTGAGCACATTCTGAGAAATGTGGCATTGCTGGTTCTTATTTATAGGGAGGCAAGTTAAAAGGTATATTACATACTGAAGCTGTATTTAATTAGTGAGAATCAGGAAAGTAAATGATGACATAGCTCTCACACATGCATACAAGATGAACCACATGAGCATAGAGTATGTGCATTTACCACTGCAGTGAGACAGTAGGGTGAGTGGACACATTGGAAATTTGATAGAATCACACGGCCAACTAAACTTCGATGTCTTCATTTGTTGTATGAGAAAAGGAATACTGACTGCATTGAGTCGTTGTTTGGTTTAGCTCACATATAAAGATCCCGGCCTACAACTAGTAGATATTCAGAAAATGTTAGTTTCCACCTGTTATGATTTGGCTTTTTCACAGCCTCTAGAAGCCACGTGTTGAAGGCATGGTAACCAGCCTGCAGTCAGGAGGTAGGGGAACGTTTAAGAGGCAGGGCCTACTTGGAGGAAGCCCAGCCTCTTCTCTCTCGCTTCCCCCAACATGAAGTGAGCATTGTTGCTTCACCACCTACTCCTTGCGGTGATATTTTACATCACCACAGGCCCCTCCCCCCAAACACAGCCAATGGATCATGAATGGAAACCTCTGAAAACTTGCACCAGAATACATATTTCCTCCTTTTAAATTGTTTACGTGAGGTATTTGGTCACAGCGGTGGAAATCCAACTGATACCACCTCCACCATCCTGATCCATTCCATGTCTGACCCATTCCAGCCAGTCCTTCCTCTGTAGTTCACAGATACCTGAATGCCCTGTGGGAGGGTGCAAAGAGATTAGCAGTTAACTGGCCAGATTGAAACTCTAATGTGATTTTGTTGGGTGACATTTAATAAAGCACACGATCAAAGCAATTTTGAAAATAAGATAACATTCCCCTTCAAACCCAGTGGTAGAAGATTTGGTCTTGGGACTAATGAGGCATTTGATTCAGAGGAAATTACTTAATTGTTGGCTGAATTTTTAATACCACTTTTGACAGAAGAAGGAAAACTGAACTATTATGACTTTGCATTGCCTGTCAGCACCTCTCATTATGGTTTCTTCACTGAGGTTCTTCACAGTATTGAGGTGGTGACCGTGTGCTCAGAAAATTAACACCTGTGCTGTAAAGGCCCCAGAACCAGGCAGAGGAAGGAGTTGCAGCCACAGCTGGGCACTCCCAGGGGAGACTCGGGACATGGGAGCTTTTAGAGAGACAAGGGTGTGGGGGCCGTATGCCCTAAACTCTCTGAAGCACACTCTTGAGGCTGCCATTCTCCAAGGAGGGGTATATCGTATGGAGGACCCACCTATTGGGGAAGAATGACTGTGAAATTACCTGCTGGCTTCCAGCATAAGAGCCTTGGGCCTGCAGGGAGGATCTAGTGAGGGTACAGCTTCTACAGCATCAGGTAGTTAAGTTAGTCATCCAGTATCTCAGGGTCGCATACTTGACTGACTTCCAGTCTTTATTGCACAGTGTCATTCTTAGAGTTCTCTTGGGGGAAATCCTGAACTACCGAATCTTGGGTATGCACGACAGTGTGTTATTCGAGCAAGGAGGACATCTTCAACTAATGAACTTTGGGTATGCACGAGGGTGTGTTATTTGAACAAGGACTCCACAAATGCATTTTGTGAAATGAAGTTAGTTAAAACTCCCCGATTTGAAACCTCTGCTGAACATAGCAGTGTGCACCTTTTGCACTGTTTTCAGAGGATCTCTCTCACACACACCTCCCCAAAGGCACCATGAAAAACGGTCTTAGCTCTTGGATTTTTATTTGCAGTAGTAATTCAAGCCACCAAGGAAAATCAGCCTACTTTGGAACTTGAAGAGTTTCTGGGCAGGTTTGGTTCTAGTTGTGAATACAAGAATTCTTTAGGTCTCAATATTGTTCACCCATCTTTCATCATTGGTTATCTGTCAAGTTTTAAAATGGTATTTCTCAGGTGCTGTGTGAAAGTATCTCGTGTTACTGGAATCAAAGGGGACTACAGAATGAACCATTAAATATAAAACCTTAACCACTGAATATGTTTAGTGTATTCAAATGCCAGCACATTCTTGTGGTGGTCATGTTTGGTGGGATAAATAAGGGTGTGTATCTTCATCCTCTTAGTTGGCCTGAGAATGAAATGTCATGCAGCATATAATCATCTTTCTTGTTCTTTGAAAGGAGAGCAAGAGAAAGTGATTTCTGTTTGCGTCAGCTTTTGGATGTCTTAATATTGTTCCCTGTCTAATTTTCCAGAAAGTGATAGTAGAGTTCTTGTCGAATTAAAGGCTGCAGACTTTTAACCTATGTCATTAAAAAAAAATCACGTTAAGGACTGGAGATTTAGCTTATTGGTTCCAGTGCCTGCCTAGCCAGCATGAGGTCTCTGGTTCAGTCCCTGGTAACCACATACCACAATGGCAGGCATGGTGACCCACGCCCACCAGCAATCAGTACCACATACCACAGTGCTGGGCGTGGTGGCTCATGCCTGTAATCCCAGCACTCTGGAGACAGAGGCAGAGGCAGGAGGATTGCTAAATCCTGAGGCTTGCCTGGGCCACGTAGTGAGTTCAGGGCCAATCTGAACTACAAAGTGGGACCCTGTTTTCTTTTCTTTTTTTTTTCAATGTTATTATTATCATAAAAACAATTTAAAATTTTATTTGCAACACTATTATGTTGAAAGGTGTGTTTGAAGCATGTACTTTTGTTTACTGTAAATATTAGAGGTTCTGAATGACAGTACATAGTACAGTACAGTAGAGAAAAAACTAAAAATCCAGATATTTTTGATTAAGCCTTTTGCTAGTAAAATGAAGTTTCAATGTAAATTCTTAAGCAGAAGAATTAGAATGAAAGCAGTTCTTATGAGGATTTATGGTCTGTGTTATTATGAAATGCAAGACTTTGTTAAAATCCTATACCTGCCACATGTTTGTGTCTGTGAGGCAGAGACCCAACTGAATAGTGTCAAAAGTGAGGGATCAGTGTGAGATGGAGAAACAAGTGAAAAATGCACAGTGTTGTTTCCTGAAGAGAGTTATACGCAAGTGTTAGTTATGATCATATGTAAATGAGTAGTTGAGCCTGGTTTATTTATCCTCTGAACATTACTTGCTTACTAAATATGAACATGATGTTCGATCAAGTTTTAGAACTTTCCAGGCCTTTATTGAAAACTCATGACAGTTACAATTCTCTCCTCATTAGATTTTGCAAATGCCAGTAGTGCACTGTTTCAGTAGTTCAGGTTTATGCATGGAATACCTAAGCAGGTGCATTTGGGGTGTGAATGGGTATTTTCAGCTAAATTAATAAGAGGAGAATTTATGAGAAAACAAAGGGCCTCACTGGAGAGAAGTTACCATTGCTTTTAGCAGTATTCCCAAAGTGGGTCACAGATAATTGGATTAATTTGACTACCCTATGGTTTTGTTTGGAGAAATGTAATGTGGCAACCATGTTTGCTCTTGGATATCTATAGCATGCAAGAAAATGGAAACAGTCTTGGAAAATGCTAGAGCTGTTATGTCATGCTGAATCAGAGCAATGTAGAGGGTGATGTCCTGGAGCCACTTTATTAAAGCATGCCTTGGTACTGTAAGCAGAAGGCACAGAAAATTGGCTCGTGTTTTGCCTTTTAAGCTTGCTACCAGTTGGTTTTCTTTAACTTGTTATCATGTCCATTTACTGAAAGTGGGCTGTTTGCTAGTTGCTGGATGTAAGAGTGATTTCCTTGTGTGACTGTCTTTCAGGATCACACCTGAACAGTTTCAAACCTTCCTTTATCTTAGAACATTGGTTGTTATGAGTTTCTGACAATGTATATTAGGGGGAATTACAGTGTGTAGAACCTGAGTAGCCTTTCTGAGTGAGTCCTGGCCTATAAGGCATTCGTAAGTACTATTTAAGGAGAGTATAAAAGGAATAAAAAAATACAGTTGCACTGTACTTGGTTTTTGGTATTTTATCTAATACATGATTAATTTTTACATTCATATATTAAAGTCATTCTGAGGAGATTGCTTTCATGTGCAGAGTATAATCACTTATGCATGTACTTTTGCTTAAGAAATCATCTTTACACCATCTTTCAGATCATAGTGATTTTTTTTAAATGAAAAAAATTCCAGTACTTAACTTTGCTTTTCAGTACTAATAGGCATTATCTAATTACTGTAACCACGTATTTCCTGAAATGTGGTTGTTTACTAGTAGTTTTAACCACAAATGCAGAGGTCTAATTTCTACTCTTTTGTAGATTTTTCTGAATTAGGTCCACTCAGAAAGTTAATGTGAAACTAAAATAAGTATTTTAAAAATATAAGAAGGGTGGATACTTTAAATACAAAACAAATTTAGCATTTTTTGAAACAAGTCTAGTAAGGATTTTAAGTTTTTAAGACCTTCTATTTAATTACTTTGCATGAAAGCCAGCTGGTTTGCTAACTTTCATGACCTTATATTCCCTGAATGTTCTCATAAATCAAAGTAAGAATATGCTCAATTCTAACGTTAGTCCTAGGAAAAATTCCACATTTGAAAACAAAAGGAAGAAAAGTAGAATCAGGGTTGCCTTGGGAATTTTGAGGTCTTTGGTAAGGTTAATTGGGAGGGCAGAAATTCCTTTATCCTCAGATTCTCTTTGCTTTCTCTTCTCTCCCCCTTAGCTTTCCTGCCCTCTAACCCATCAATTTCCCTTCCAGCTTGAGCCTTCGCACTCAACATTGAACCTGGAGATATGAAAATATTCTAACAGGCAGAGGATGGCCTTGATGATCTCTTCGAATTCTTTTCAGTTCTTTTAAGTTCCAGTGATTTCATAGAAACTCAACAGTGAAATGGCCCCCTCAAGGTCAGCAATCAAGGCCCCTCCATGCCTTCGACTCTCCAGGAGTTGATGTCAGTGGACAATCCTAAGTGACCTTTTCCTGCTCGGAATTATTCTAGCACCTGCGACCACTCAGTGATGAGGAGGGAAAAGCAAGCACACATTAGATTGGAGAATTTTCAAACTATATATTCTGTCCATGACTTAGATTCCTAAATACATAAATCATTGCTTTGGCCAGCCACTTTAGCTAGAGACTGTGGTAAATATCTGTGTAGGGAGATGGTGCTGGATAAGAGCCTAAGGCAGACAGAAGGCATCAAGATGAAGTAATTCAGTGAATATTAATTGAAGACTTCTGTGTAGGGACATGATCAATAACACAATATACTGTAACTGCATCTGACATACAATTATAGGGGTGGGGCGGGGCCTGATGTATTCAAATCCAGGTCCTGTCCTATCAAAACACGGGTTTGGTCATATTCTATCCAAAGCACCCGGTTTGCAAACCCTTAAGACTCTGTGTGATAACTGCTGAGTCTTGTGGGCTATTCACAGATAAACATCTGAGATTTCTGAACTCATAAACATTCAAAAACAGCACAAATTATTCTAATGGCACCTGTCAGTCTAAAGTAACTCTTAAAGTCCCAGGCAACATGCATTCTTATTCTATTCTTATACTAACCCTATGCAGTACTCCTCTTCGACTCTTAAACATGGGGAAATGGCTGATGTTGGAGTGCAGACTGAGTACAGCTGACTTTAGCTCCTGTTTTTTCCAGATACCTTATTTCCATCGAGAGGCACTGATCCAAGAAGGACTATGAGTAAGACAAACTTCCAACTTTGTAATTGTTGCAGATTTACATAAAAGTTACAAAGATGGCACGAGAAATTTCTATTGACCCCACATCCCGTTTTTCTTGTTGTTAACATTTTACATTACAAGGGCATATTTAACGAAAGCAAGAAACCACTATTTGTGCATTACTTTTTTTTTTTTTTTTTAGATGAGTCTTACTGTGTAATTCAGGCTGGCCTTGAACTCACCATGTAGCCCAAGGTGGCCCTGCACTGGCAGGGATTTTCCTGCCTCTGTCTCCTGAATGCTGGGATCACAGGCATGTTCCATCATTCCCGAATGTATGTTACTACGAACTGTGTTTCTTTCTAACCATATACTATTTCTCTTCCCAGATCCCATATAAGATACCGCATCACATTTAATTGTTATGTCTTG
This sequence comes from Thryonomys swinderianus, assembly GCA_004025085.1. Lineage (NCBI taxonomy): Eukaryota > Metazoa > Chordata > Mammalia > Rodentia > Thryonomyidae > Thryonomys > Thryonomys swinderianus. The sequence continues at coordinate 25,458 of PVIC010004649.1, forward strand.
CTAGGCTCAGCTGGGTTCCGGCAGTTCAGATTTTCCTTGTTTTTTCAGGCTTTGACAGTCAGATGTTTCTTAAAATATTCTTCAGTTTCTCATCCTCTGATGTTGTTCTCATGGTTGTATTGGGTCCTGCGTTGGAGGAGGAGGAAGATCACAAAGGTGAAATTCTCCTCCCCTAGCAAGGGTGTGTTCTGTCGGTTTAGCAGGGATGGCACGAACCGCCACACCTGGCCGAGGTTTCTCCAGAAAGACGTTGTTTTTTTTCCACCCTCCCGTCCTGGGGAGAGCAGCCCACACTCAGGAGGTTCCCCACTGTAACCTCCTTGGGAGGAGGAGCACTTACGCAAATGACTTAGAGGTCTATGTTGGGATTTTCCGTCCATTTTAATCTATTAAATTACTTATTTATGCTACTCTGGCCTCATGGTATTTGTTTAATACTTTGGGTTGTAATCTAATTGTATGTTATTTATTTTATTGCTCACATTTTTCGAGCTTTAGCCAGTGGGAACTCCTTCCACTTGGCTTCTGTGTCCCTTTGATATACCCCTGTTATTTACTTTCTCCTGTACTTCTAAATCCTTGATGATACAAACTCAGGAATCTTTCATATTATGCTATGCAGTTTCTTTTTCAGGGGTGGCTTGTGGGTTTAAAAGTCAGCCCTCCTTTTTTTTTTTTCTTTTTGTACCAAGGATTGAACGCATGACCTTGTGCTTGTGAGGCAGGTGCACCGGAACCATTAAGTGAAATCCCTAGCCAACCGTACACTTATCCATATAAAATTTCCTCCCCTTAGAGTCTCCATTATCATGATCGCTTATATAGACTACAATCATAGTCTCATCGTGGTTCCGGAAGTTCTGCTCCGATCACCTGCCCGGGAGTCAGTTTCCTGCCTGGCTATCAGAGCGATCTATATATAAGTCAGGTGTGTCATTCTCCCTACCTCAGTGCAGACAGCTCCAGGTAGTCTGACTCCTGCTTATCTCTGTCGTACTATTTCTTAAGCTTTATATCCCTCCACTCAGTAACTATTAGCAATGTGCCTTTTATTTCAGTTTCCTGGAAACACCAAGCTCTTCCACATAGGATCTTTCTAGCAGTGGACTTATCTGATGTATGTTCTTCCTTCCTGTCTGCAAATGCCTAACTTGTTTTTGCTGTTCAGATGTCAACTCAAAGGCCACTGTGTGCGACATATCACCTGACTGAGGATGGTCTCTCCCGTCCATGTTCTATTTTCTGTATAGGAAGCACCATAGTAGAATCTTTCCTAATAATTTATTATATTGCATGTCTATTTCTTGCACCATTAGCAGGTAAGCAGGGTCGTTTTCCTCTTGTTTCTAGGTACATCTCTCTCTGTATAGCAGTTTCAGGTATATAGGAGATGCTCAGTAAATATTTGCTAAATGCCTGTTGATAACAATATCTACCTGCCATCTTGCCTTTCCTCCTAAAATTAAGACCAGTCTAATTCCCATTAACAGTTGCTTCTGACCTGTAAATACGTCTACCTCCCACATCCTCCCTGTGTGTCCCATGCCATGACAGATCTCTAGTTCCTATTCCCAAGCTGTGAGAGTTAGAGGGGCACTCAAACCACCAAAACTTTCCCTTGAGACTGTCAGTGAAGGTAGTGGTTTTCTCTCTGTGCCTGTGCAACACTTTATAGTTCCATTTTTACATTTATATCCATCCCCATGGCACTTTCTTGATCACACAAAAAGTATCGTAGAAGCTCAGGGTCCCTTACTTTGGAGGGTGATTGAAGCCCAGAGAGAGTGTATTTGATACATTCTTTATGTTACCAGTGTAAACCATTCTGTCTCTTAGGACCTTCACTTTCTCTCTTATTGTTCAAAAGTCACCTCTTTAATAATCCACTGTAGTTTCTTTGAATCTATATGAAATTCAGATAATCTTGCTGTGGAGTTTACAGTCTCCTCCTTTACCACCACCACCATTTATTTATTTGTTTGTTTGTTTATGAATGAGACAGGGTTTCACTTTGTAGTTCTGGCTGGCCCTGAGCTCACTATGGAGCCCAAGCAATCCTGGAACTCACCAATCCCCCTGCCTCTGCCTCCTGAGTGCTGGGATTACAGGCGTGAGCCACCCCACCCGGCACTGTGATATGTGGTAATGATTGCTAGTGAGCTTGAGCCATCACACCCAGTATTATTGTATGTGGTTACTGAGGATCGAACTCAGGACCTTGTGCTTTCTAGGCAGGCACTGGAACCACTGAGCTAAATCTCTGGCCCCTTTACCACTATTTTTTACACTCCTTGGTCTCTTAAATTAGTGAGCTTCTTAGGCAAGTATAATATTTTAGCATATCAAAAAATATGCAGGTAATTGGTTATTTCTGACTGTATACTATCTGAGCACCTATATAGCTTCCAAGGGTTGCATATGCTTTGTACTTGCTATGAGACCACTAATTGACAATTTCTCATTTGATGATTTGCTTATCATTTTAACTGACTTATACAGGGAGCACTTCAAGTTCTGATGTGAATTATCTTGGAAACTCCTATTAGCCCATGGAAGTGTCCAGTACAATCAGTTTATTCTCATTCCATCCTAGTTCTTTCCGAACGTATATACTTCATTTAGTGTTGATTTGTGCTGTGGTGTGGTCATTGGTCAGCCTTCTTTGTAGTGCTGAGTCTGATGTTTACATCCACGAGTTTTGCGGTGGTGTATCTGTGGGAACGGTGCCTGTGCGAGCTTGGTGGCAGGATAGTGGCTGCAGAGGTGGAGTGGAGATGCATTTGCCGCAGTGGCCTCAGCCCATCCTTTGGGGGAGGTCTGGAGAGGGGACCGCCCTGCATGGCGTCCCAAGCTGATGCGGTGAGTTGTACTTCTCCCCTCTAGCAGTCGTCACACATTGCTGCCCTCTGAGCAGAGTAGCCACAGCAGTATCCAGAGGGGCTCAGCTCAGTCAGTGCAGGTTACCAACCGCTGGGGCAGTGAGTCCTTCCTTCCTGAAGGGGCATTTCCAGCCGTGTGGACAACACCTCCTCCAAGTGAATGCAAGCAGATGGCCGGTCTCATTGCTATCTTCCTACTGAGGACGGATGGATCTTTCTTCGTCCTCAAGTCATATTGCACAGGGACCTCTCCTACCCGGGATATCTGCTTCTTGGCTTTCTTCATCTCTGGGTTGGAGACAGCAACATACCCATGCACATGTGCACAGTCATCTCCAGTAGCCTGGCTCACAGTGGAGTACTCACCAGTTGTTAGATTCCCTTATTAAGACATTTAAATGCACCTTTCACTTAGCTAAGACCCTGTCAGTTAGCTTTCACAGAGCCTCATCCTTCTGTTTAAACTAGAGTAATTCATTCTGGAATTGTAAGACATAACAGTGAAATGTTACATTTGTTTAGGGAACTTTTGAAAAACTAGCAATCCTTGACCCAGAACTCCCTCTTTTTCTCTCCATTCAGTGCACCCACATTCTTGTAAACACTCATTGAAAGTTAGGGGTTTCTTAAGGCTGGAGGTGTAGCTAAATAATAGAATGTGTACTTTGGATGCACAAGACCCTGTGTTTATTCTCCAGCACCAAAAATAATCAAGTGGATGTTACAGGTTTCTGGAAGCATACAGTAGGGCAGTAATCTGAGGATATACTAACCAAGTCTTTTATTGATAGATGACAAGAAAATGGGACATTTCTGCAGCCTTTATGTGAAGTGTACTGTAAGAGGAGTATTGGAAAAGCTGCTTTCAAAACAGTTTTTCCTGCAAGGGAAACTCAACCTGTTTTATTGATAATGAGTGTTAGTATTGGATTTACATCATTCCTGATTATCGTGCTACATGGCCTGTCGGGAGATGTTGTCCTGGTTGCCTCTGACCAGTCTTGGTGCTTCCTTATCAAACAGCTCTCAAGCCGACAAATCATGCTCCTTCCAGCATCTTCCCTGTGTCAAAAAAAACAAATTCTTAATGGCTGTCAACAGGCCGGCCTCCCCTGTTTTGGTAGGAACCTCGTTGATGTGAAGAAGTAAATTGTCTAAGGTACGACTGAATCAAGTTGGTTTGGTATGTGAACAGTATACATCAGTTGGCTGGTACCATGGTCTCAGGGATGATGGGAATCCTTGGATCTGGAGGGTGTTCATTGAAGGAAGGTGCAGTTTTAATATTCTCATCTCTGTACATTGTAGGCATGGCTTACTATCGTACATGGGTTTCAAGCCCTAAAAATATTTTTGAACATTTCTCATAACTTAAGTTTACAAGTCTTATGCTTCAGAAGTATGTTTGGAAGGAAAGCGTTTGCTTAGTCAGACCATTTATAAAGTCCTGTGGCTTCTCATCTCCTTCAGATAAAATGAAAGTTCTCAGTGCCCAGTGTGTTCTGCTCACTTATTCTCTATGACCCATTGTCAACTGCCCCATCTCTTGCACATCACCCAGCAGCCACACCAGCTTCCTTGGTGCCATCTGATAGGCTGGCACAGCTCCGGCCTGGAGACCTCGACTTTGCTTCCTCCTCACACCCTCTCCAACGTGGGTGACTTGCTCTCTCACATCTGGGAGTCTTGTCAGATGTGACCTCATTAGTGTCTTGTCCAACAACTTTTCAACTTGGAACAGCATATTATGCTTAAGGATTCAGGGAGTTTTCCATCTTTTGTCCCCTCGTGAATCCCTAGCATGTAAATAATGTTGAAAGTAAATAAATATTTATTGACTGAATATGTGCACATAAGATGAAAGTGTGTAATCTACTGGGAAACTGACCTAGCAAGACATCAGATATGGACAGTATACTGTGATTAATACTGTGTTGTATTAGTAGTGTCCAAAAATGAATTGTCTCGTTTAGAAACCTCATTGGCCCAGATGGTTTTTCATAGGTGGCTTTTAAAAATGTACCTCTGAGGTATTTACGCTTTCTCCTTCAGCTGTTCTGCTGTTACTTGCTTTGCCTTTTGTCCAATTTTTCACACCTTGTTTAGACTTACATGTCTATTTTAACTTCACTGTTTTAAGTTTCCTACCTCCTTAAATCCACAAAGAACTTCAAGAAAGGATTTCCATGTATTATATTTTGTTCAGAAAGCCTTATCTCATGCAGACATATTTGCCCAGTTTCTTTTTTATTTTAAAAAAGTTTTTATAATGATTACACATGCAGAGTGCTGTTCTGACAGACTTGGTTAGTATCTCTTCATGAAACCACACAATAAAGCAGCTTCCAAAAAAAAAGTTAACAATGCATAAAATGCTGATACAGTGCTTTGGAACACTTAATTATTTCTTTCTTCCCCCTATTGTTTATCATTGTTTTGTCAACTTTCCATATCACTACCCACAATGCTTTGAGTTTGGTTTTCTTTGAGCATTCCTTTCCTCTGAACTTACCATGAACTTGTGCCTGTTGCATACCGCCACGGAATGCCACAGCCACTTTATAAAGGGGAAGCAAAGGAACACTGGTTGTGAAAGGTGCTAAAAACAAGCTCAGACAATATGAAGTAGAAAAAACAAAACAAAACAAAACACTTGTCCAATTGCTGTTTCAGGCTGTCGAATGATGCTTGCTTTAAAAGGAGGTCAGTCTAATTTGTATATACTTAAAGAGAATCAAGAGTTAAGTTTGTGTAAGGAGGAGGTAGAAAAAAGAATTATGTTTCATAAGATTAGATGGACTGTAGGGGGAGAGGATTGCATAAATACCAAATATGATACAAGAGAAGATGGGCCCATTATCACATATGCAGTGTAGGATGATGTAGAGGATTGTTTGTTTTATGCAGGGGACAGGAGGAGGGATTTTTTTTTTAATGTCTGCCTATTTCTTTGCATGTAGTGTTCTACTGGGAAATTATTGTTCCTTCTGAGAAGAGTGTCATGAAAGGGAATCTGTGTTGGGAAGCAAATCTTGGTTTCTCATTCCGGTTTTTCTGGTGAATAAAAGTGAATGAGAATATCCTATAACAGGCATAATTGCTCAACATGGGCACCCTTAGCTGGTTATTTGGTAAAAGAAGGATGCCTGAACCCTGCCTGTGGTCCAGGTCATGGAAATGTCATGTTATCAGATGGGGGTATTCCATAATTTTTTCTTATACAATAGCCCCCTCTTATCTGTGGGGAATATAATCCAAGATGTGTAATGGATACATGAAACTGCAGGTAATACTGAATCCTCTGTGTGAAGATTTTTCCTATACTATATAAACCTTCCTGAGATAAAGTTTAATTTATAAATTAGGTGCAGTGAGAGAGTCACAAGAACAGTTAAGTTTTGTGTATCGAAATGGTAGCGTAACTTCTCTTACACTTTGTGGCATGATTAAGTGTGATAAGAGATCCTTGGATACAAGCCCTGGAATACCATGGAAATGCCCCCATTTGCTAGATAGCTATTAAATATCTGGTGGGTGGGTAGTGTGTACGGTGCAGATACACCAGACACAGGTGAGTCACATCGCATATAGGACAGTGTGTCGGTGTGAGATATTGTCTGGGTACTCAGAAAAGCAAGGAATTTAAAGCTTACAAATTGTTTATTTGAGACAACAGTCAGCTGAGAACTTAAATTGTCGGAGGTAAAACTGTGGTCATGTGGTGGTAAATGTGACTCACCCTGTTGTGTCAGAGTTAGCAAGGATCTGCTAGGAGACCATACAATTTGGGTTGTTTGTTGTGATGGCTTTTGCCACCCACTCACCTTGAGAGGGAGTATGAGGGAGAGAGGAGCAAAGATGATGGTAGGATTAAAGAAGAGTGTGATGATAAAAATTCCTTTAGGAAGAAATAAAGGACTCAGGAGTATTTCTTTCATTCTTCCCCAACAAAACAAACAATCAACAAAAAAGTACAGGTCATGGAGTGGCAGGGAACCATTGGGAGGTCAGTGTGGGAGAATGTGGAGGTTGTAGGATCTGGCTCATGCAAAGCAAGGGGCTATTGGATTGGTTGGAGATTGGGAACGTCTAGGAAGAAAAGAAATTTTCACCACGGAAATGCAGGGAACTTTTGTAGGTCACATGTGGGTTTCAGAAAAGAGACTTGCTTATGACCACTCTTGCTATACAATGAAGCTTTTCTTGGCAGCAGGAAGATTGGCCCAGCAGAAAGGAGTTGGATTTGGTTATCTTAATTAGACATTGAGGGGTTCCTTCAGCACTGATGACATTGCCAGTCGCCAAGTCCTACAGTCGGCAGAGCTCAACAAGAGGGACTCTGGAACGAATGTATAAAAGGACACACCACAGTGAAGCTAGGGTTGGGATGTGGGTCAATACAGGATGTAACTACCTGCAGTCAGGAAAGGCTTTGTCTCTCTCACCTCTTCTTCTTACCTTCAGTTGTTTGACCATGACAAAGTGACTCAGATTTGTACTGACTAAAATTCTAAATTGCTCTAAATTAATATGGTTATATATTTAGTAAAGCTTTGTTGAACAGGTAATATTGCAAAGTACCATGAACATATATTTCCTGACCTTAGACAATATGTCCACCAGTTTAGATTTCCCTTATTTTTGCTTTTAACGTAGTTTGAGTCTTCTTTTTCAAAAGATTAACAGTGGCATCAATAGATTATTTCCAGGTCTGTAAACATAGCTTGTGGTGGATATTTCACTTCCACTTGAGTGTGTATGGTAAAAAAGAAACTGACCTAGGATGACTGGGGCAGGAGTGCACATGCTTAGCGTCCTCTTCAGTCAGATGGAGGAGACCTAGGGTAGCAAACAATCTCAGTATATTTTACTCCTTATGATCTCGTCATTGCTGAGTTGCTTATTTTTATCCCTTGACGTTTTAACATCAAAGAGCCTCTTTTACTCATTTGCTTCTTAGGAAACATCTACTGGACAAGTACCACGTACAGCATACTGTGCTAGTCATGGATCTTTTCTGCCCTCAAGAAATACATAGTCTAATTGAGGAGAGAAGTTTCATGAGTACAGATTGTTGGCAGTATTTAGACGATCTGTAAAATGTGTGAGATGTTAACTTGAAGAGTGAGGAATCTTTATTGAAAATGGTAGGGAGCCAATCTGAAATAGCAGAGAGGAGAGGAGAGGGCTTTTGTTGACCACATACCTGGAAGGTTTAGGAGTGACACCATGGGGAGATGTAACATCCTCAGGCGCGGTATGCTGTGTCTTCCCACCGCTCCCTTCACCCTTTTCCATCCTGGCTTCACTCATGGACAGATTGCGTCTGGAATAAGTCTAGGCTGTGCCATTCTAGCTAGTAGCTCTACAGAAAAGAGTGTATACTTTTTGGCGGACAGACCTGGGAAGTTTCTTGGCCAGCTTGAGACTCTGTGCCCTTCCTGAGTCACTCACTGTGGAAAGGAGATGTGGTATGTCCTTTGACCGGGCTTTGGTTCAATGCCTCCTCTTTCAGTTTTATTTATTTTTTATTTTACTTTACTTTTGGCGGTACTGGGGATTGAACTTGGGTCCTTGTGCTTCCAAGGTAGATGCCACTTGAACTAAAGTCTAGCCCTGTTGTTTTATTTTCTAATTAATTAATTAGTCTTTTTCTTTTGAGACAGGGTCTTTGTACTTCAGGCTGGCCCTGAGCTCACTATGTAGCCCAGGCAAGCCTCGAACTCAGCAATCCTCCTGCCTCTGCCTACTGAGTGCTGGGATGACAGGCATGAACCACCATGCCAGGCATTTCCTCTGTCGTTGGTATTGAGGTGATACCTACAGACAAAGTGCCTGGGAAGGACTCTCAAGAATAAGGGGGCTTTTCCTTCACGAGGAGAGTAGGAGAGAAAGGATGACAGCAAAAGCCACCACAGCTCCATTAGCTCTTTGAGAGACACAGACTAATACTTTAGGAGTGCAGAGGTGCACAGCAGTAGCAGTAATGTTGCCACACCTTTCTGGTTTAACACAGTTTATGGGAAATGCAGGATTCTTCCTTCTGAGGCAAGGAGACTATACCGCAAGCTTAAAAACAAATTCAC
>PVIC010004649.1:34522-61588 GCA_004025085.1 Thryonomys swinderianus
CAAGCGTAAGGACCTGAGTTCGATCCCCGGTTACCACATATAATGCTGGGCGTGGTGGCTCACGCCTGTAATCCCAGCACTCGGGAGGCAGAGACAGGAGGATTGCTGAGTTCACGGCGGCTTGCCTGGGCACCATAGTGAGCTCAGGGCCAGCCTGAACTACAAAGCAAGACCCTGTCTCCAAAAAGCAAAAAAAAAACAAAACAAAACAAAACAAAAAAACAAATTCACACAATAACAGATGAGCTTCTTTCTCCATGACTGGAATACCTTGGAAGTGATACACACTCCATAAGCTTTTCCTCACCCCTATTCCCCCAGCCTACCAGGGTTTCATTCCCGTAGTAGCAGAGATCACGGTGACTTCCTAAGCCGCAAACGCGGTCTCTGTGCTGTACCATCTGACTTGCTATCTCTGGGGATTTGATACTGTGATTCACACTTCACATCTGGAAGCCTCCCCTTCTCCTGACTCTGGCAATACTTTGTCTCCTGGGTCTTTTCTGCTTACTTCTGAGCATTCTTTCTAAGCCACTGGCCCCTTTATTTCTGACCTTTCCTTCATGTCTCCTTTCCCCACTAGCCAAGCTTGGTTCTCTTCCCACTGTAAATGTTCTTGTTCTGCCAGTCCCATTGCCTCGGTACCCAGGTCCCCCTCTCCACGTTCATCTCCACCCACAGATCTGCCACTGTTCTGATCCCTCCCTGTTGACCTCAACTCTGTGATACATAAAGATGACAAATGGAACTTTTCCTTTACCACTATCTTATTCTTAGTGCTCACCCTCAGTTTTAACTTCTAGTTCATACCATTGAGTAAAGGGTAAAGGCCGAGGAAGATGACAAGGAGCGTTGCTCCTTTTTCAAGGTTATGGCTACAGAAACGACTGGAGTTACCAGTGCTATAATTTTCCCCCTCTTTTTTTTTTTTTTTTTTTTTTTTTTTTTTTTTTTTTTTTTTTTTTTTTTTTTTTTTTTTTTTTTTTTTTTTTTTTTTTTTTTTTTTTTTTTTTTTTTTTTTTTTTTTTTTTTTTTTTTTTTTTTTTTTTTTTTTTTGAGACAGGGTCTCACTTTGGAGTTCAGGCTGGCCCTGAGCTCACTATGTAGCTCAGGCAAGCCTTGAACTCAGCAATCCTCCTGCCTCTGCCTCCCGAGTGCTGGGATTACAGGCGTGAGCCACCAAGCCCAGCATCTGTGGTATGTGGTACTGATTGCTGGTGGGCACCAGTCACTATGTCCGGTATTGTTTGTTGTTACTGGGGATCAAACCAGGGACCTTGCACTTGCTGGGCGGGCCCTGGAACCACTGAGCTAAATCTCTGGCCCCCTTTTGTCATGTTTTACATTTAAAACATAAAAGAATCCAACATTAATTAACACATTGTTACCTTTCATTGTATCTATCCTGGGTACTCTGCAGGGCCCAAGTCAAGACAGAGATAGCTTATTTTGATCAAATGAGGCAGATCAAGTGAGTACTCTTGTCCATTTAACTCCAATTTTTGTTAAAAGGAATATTGCTTATTGACTGATTCAGAAAGTATATTTCAAAGATCTACTTTACATTACTATTTTTTTTAGTTGCACCAACAGTCATTTGAGTAATTTTCCAATTTGTTCTTGCAAAAACTTGTGCCCACTGTAGACATTTCTTTATCATTTACTTTGCTTAAGCTACATCCTTAAACATCATTTTACCCATCTAAGAACAAGACCTTCACAAGTTTCAGTGTATAAATTATAGTACCTAAGGATATTTAAGGACATGAACATATCTTAGTACTGAGATTCTGCCCTCCTTTCTGTTAACTTTTACTTTATCCTTTGAGATGTGGATATAATCTTATTTTAGTAAACATAGCTATTTTGTTAATAAAAGTACACAATCATTGTAGAAGTCTAGAAAATATGAGCAAAAAAGAAGCAAATAAAATCCTGTTGACAAGTAACAACTATTGAAAGTACCTAGAACTCCCTTCTTATTATTTAGTAATACAAGAACTTTTCCTCTTTCATTTTAGGATTAATCAATCATTCAGTGTGTGTGTTTGTGTGCACGCATGCGCGTGTGCGCATGCATATGTGTATATTGTTTATTTCTCTCTTTCAAAGTATCAGCACATATCCTGTATTTCATATCACCTTGTTAGGGCTTTTGTTTAGAAAATTAGTACTAGGAGTAACATCATACCATAAGGATTGCTGTAAAAATAGAAGAATTCTGCCTCGTCATGGTTGCCGTGCCAGGACTTGAGAGGCTAAGTAAGAAGCATTGTGAGCTCAAGGCCAGCCTGTGCCACATAGTAAATTTGAGGTCATCCTGGATTACATAACTAAACTCTGTCTCAAAAAACAAAACCATCTACAGGTGTTCATGCCAAAGAGAAGATCCGGAAATTGTCTATCTGTGATCTATTGATTTCACTTATTAGTATATCCTCCAGATGTCTCCATTTGCACCTAAATGGATCGATCTTGTCATTCTTTAGGACAGCTTTTATAGAGTAGAATATTTCTATAGGAAACTTGTGTGGGAATGTGATGAGGGGAAGGAATAAATATGATACAGAAAGAAAATAAAAGAGTATGTATAAAGGGGGGAGGAGGGGGAGTGGGTGGGGATATGGGTAAAAATGAGAATTAACTTGTGGCATATACTGGTACAAATTTCCCAATGTTATATGTGATTTTTGAGATGTATATAAATTGTACCAATAAAGAATTCAATAAAAAGAAACAAAACCAAAATGAACAAATGAACGACCAACAACAACAAAACCACAACTGGAGTTCTCATATTGTATTCTTTTTGGATGGTAATAATAATAGCCAACCTTTGTTGGAGCTCTTCATGGGACAAGCTTTATCCTCATTGCCTTATAAATATGACCTGAGTCCTTGTATCACTCCATGAGATTATAAGAAAGAGCTCTATCAGTTGCCTGACAGACATTTCCTACTTTCATTAGACTCAGTTCAAGTAAGTGGTAAAACCAAACTTAATTCAGGGTTTTGGGCTCCATTCTACTAACAACCACAACACAACAGAGGGAAGGATATTTAGAATATACCTCTATAACTCTGGGAGTGTTTATCTCTCCATCCTTTGTTTCTTTATCAGGGACACATAGAACATGCTTGCCTGCTTGCTTGGTGTCCTCAGACTGCCTGTAACTGGGAATCCTGAGGTACAGTTAGTTACACTGTCACAAGGTAGCAAGGAAGCCTTCAGTCAACTGGAAAGAAGAGAGTTGGAACCCACTTTTTTTGCTTATTCTATGATCTGAAGTTAACTACATAATCTCTTTGGTCTCACTTTCATCATATGAGGTACAGAGACAGATATTCCTTGATTCAGCTACCATGGCCAAACAGTGAATATATGTTCTTCTTAGAAAACAAGTATGTAACCTGCTACTTTTTAATTGATCTTCTAAGGGGAAGAGAGCACATTTTCAAGATCTCTTTTGCAAGGAATAGCTACATTTTGGTTAAAGTCCAATATGGACTATGGTGACAGAATTGTAAAATTTTCAAGAATAAAGACACTTCAGACATAATTCAACTCTCCAGCCTTGAAAATGCATAATTTTGAGGCTCAGAACTGTGAGGTGAGCTAATTTCTGGTAGAATGAAAGCTCTATATCTTGGTATAAATTACAATGCTTGAGGTTGACCAAAGAGTTAACATTTACAGCAAGTTATTTTGTGAGTGTTCCTTGAAAATAAGTCATATGCCAGACCTTTATAATCTAAATGAAAATTGAGTCCTGGAAATTTAGCTTCTCAAATATGAACAATGAAAATTATATTAGAAAATGATCTCAACTCCTAGGACTAGTATCTTGTAGAGAATCTCCACTGTTGTCCTCTATAAAAGAGCAACATTAGCTAGGTGTGGTGATACACGTCTGTAATCCCAGCACTCCAGCCAGCTAAGGGAGGAGGATCCTGAGTCTGAAGCCAACCTGGAAAACTTAGGTAGACCCTATCGAAAAATAAAATATTAGGGCCGGAGCTTTAGCTCAGTGGTTCTGACACCTGCCTAACAAGCTCACGGTCCTCAGTTTGATCCTGCTAACCACATACAACAATACCAGGCATGGTGACTCATGCCCACTAGCAACCAATACCACATATACGAATGCCGGGTGTGGTGGCTCATCCTAGCACTTGGGGGGCAGAGGCAGGAGGATTGCTGAGTTCGAGGCTTGCCTGGGCTACATAGTGAGCTCAGAGCCTGCCTGAACTGCAAAGCGAGACCCTGTCTCAAAAAATAAAATAAAATAAAAATAAAAATAAAAAAGTAAAAAGGGCTGAGGATGTACATTGTAAAGGCCCTATGTTCAGTTTGCAGTACATACAACATGCAACAATAGAAGAAGGAACTTAAATTTGTGTGTGTGTGGCCTTCTAAAAAATCTTGCTTTACCTTATAGATCAACCATTTCTTTTCATTTTGTTGAAGCTCTTAAGTTTAATGAATTTTACCTATTAAATATACACTCATTAATATCATATCACATACATTTAGAATCTCCTCAAGTATTATTTTGTGGTGGTTAAATTTCATGGTGTTGTTGAAAAGCTACCTTCTTGTCTTAGCAATAATAAAAGTGTGGATTTACCACTTCTCATTACTGTAGTTTGAAGCTTGTCTGTCTCTTTGGAGATGGTCTCTCTGGAAACCTTACCAGTCACCAAACACCCACGATTAATAACATGAACGATTCGATGATTTTGGCATCTTCCAAAACTTATGCGTTAGGTTTTCTTTACAAAGCATCATGTATATTCCCCACTTTTCATTACTTAACTTTAACTTCATGTTTCAAAAAAGGTTTTGGTGTGTACTTAATTGTACTTCTTTCTTAAAAGTGATTTAAGGTTACATTTTGGAGTGCAGTGTATGTCAGAAATGCTATTAACACATTTGGGCTTTGGGGGTAATGGTTTTCTTTAAAAAATTAAAATATCTGAAAATTTGATAACTGGTAATTTCAGTTTCAGTTGACTTACTCAAGGAACAGATAAATATGCTTATAAGAGAGCCAGGTGTTGTGGTTTACCCCTCCAGTCCCCACACTTGGGAGGCTGAGACAGGAGAATCTCGGGTTTCATGGCAGCTTAAGATGCATAGCAAGACCCCTTCTCACAAAAGTACAAAAATTTAAAAAAAATCAGTGATAGATGAGTATGACTCGCCTCCTTTACTGTCCTGTCAGATTGTGAACATTTGCCTATAACTTGTATTGGATGTTGTTTCTATGATTCTTTACTTTTCTTTGTTGTTGTTTAAGCAAATAAAAATAAAGATATACTGACAGGATAACATTTGCTTATTTAATTGCCTTAGATATTGAATGGAATAGTTTGAAAAAATCTAAAAATTCCTTTTTATAAAGACTCCAGTTTTTATTTGGAGAGCTTTGTGCTCATGTAGTGTTTTTAAAATCCTGCCCCCCCCATATTTCCCCCAACTCCCTGGAGAAAATAACTTGATCAGAAAGCAACACCAAGTAAATAAATCATCCTTTGTAATTTCCTTTATAGAAGCTTTTACTGTATCCATCCTCCCCACTCTATTCCCGTTCAAGAATGTTGAAAGCAATTAATTTTTATCATTAAGTTATGAGCACTTACTAAGTGTCAGGGATTTTTTTTAGTAATAAAAATAAGTAACATTATGTGATTGCTCACCATGTGGCTTATAGTGTTTCAGTAACTTTACTTACACTAGAGCAGTTATTTTTCACAGCTCCAAGCCTGAGGCTCAGAAAAGTTATTGATCTTGCCTAAATTCACACAGCTATCAAGTGATAGGACTGCTATTTGAGTGTTCCAGTCTTCTGGCTCCTTTACTGTTACCTTCTGCCCTGTGCAGTCTCTCAGTTGTGAAATACTATTCAAATGATGGCTTTCATGTTTACTTAAAAGTCCTGTCACATGATGAGCAATCTATCTTTTTAGAAGAGTTTTCAATGATTGCTTAATTTTTTCCTACTACAGTTGATCCGTAGCACGCAGATTTAAAAATGGACTTGAAGTCTGGTAAAGACAGACAAGATTTTGTCTTTGAAATTCTGCCTAGAGGAGCTATTAGAGAAATATAAACATTCCCAAGGTGTTAGGTAAGTCGGAAAGGTCAGTCCTAGATGTTCTTATAAAATCAGATTTTTACTTCATCCAGGAAATGGTGACAGTCAAACGTTGGATTCTTGTTAAAATGCAGATTATGGAGCATTATAATAAATAGTTAATATAGTCACCACCTTTTCCTCCCTCTCATTGACACCAAAAGATTAATTTTAACTTACTCAAGAAATAAATTTGGAATGCAGTACAGTATTTGGGAGGTTTCTTGGTGCACACCTCTGCTGTGTATTTTTCATTTTAGATCCAAAAATCTCTACACTCAGCAACAAAACACCTGAAAAATCAATGTTTAGGTTCTGAGACTTCTGAATAAGGGTGTAAGGGCAGAGTTTTCTGCCTTTTTAATTTGCCCCCTGATGTTTTCTAGTTTCCTTGCCCAGCTTTCCCTGAGATAGGAAAAGGAGGGAACTTTTATCAACCCCCAGTGGATAATTCCACCATTGTGGATTTCTGCCTGTTAGTCTTTTACGGTTACACACATTCACACCTCATATATTTTGCTCTAAAAGCAGAACATCTGAGATAATTCTGTGGTTGGAAAAGATCTGAAAGAGATGGAAGATGGATTTAATATTGCCATTTTTAGATATTGCTGTAAATAGAATGGCAGCTGTCCTCAGATGCATAGTATACAGTACATATGCTGAATAGAAACAGATAAAAGATTACACCCAATTAATCCTCTCAAAAGTAGCATTTTATGCATGGAGTCAGCCCATCTAATTTTTAAACACCTGGCATTTATTCTACGTCTTTGTGGGCTATAATCCCATGTTTTCAAGGTGACTCAAGAAGAGAACAATTTGCTATTAACCTCAGCTAGGTTTAAAGCAACCTGTAATATTTTAGGTAAATATATTCCTCTTTTTTTAATCCTGTAAAGAGTTTCAATTGAAAAACAGTTCTGGGATAATCTCTGAGGTGTCTCTCTTGGTGATGGGGGTGGATAAGACATGGATGGTTCTTTCAAAAAATGGTTTCTCATGTAAAAAAAGGACAGCAGAATTTCACTATGTGAGATAAAATGTGACACAGTTAAGTAAGGGCTGATGGATATCTTTACAGTAAAGATATCTGAACATTTATTAAATGCCTTTGCTTTAGATATATTCTGTTATGTACTGTAGATACCACTGAGAATTTTTTTTTGTTACTGATGATCAAACTCAGGACCTTATTCTTGTGAGGCAAGCACCAGAACTACTGAACTAAATCCCTAGGTCAGAATTTAAAAAAATAATAATTTTGCAGTATCAGGGATTGAACTTGGGTCTTGTACTTGCAAGATAGGTGAGGTACCATTTATGCCAAATCCCTGGCCAGAAAGAATTAAGCCCATTCCACCAGGAGCTTTCCTCAAGAGAGATGGCTTATAAACCAATAACTGCATTTAATAATTGAGTATGTAGCTCAAAAGTTCATGAGTAACAGAAGAGAAAATTAACTTCCCTGGATGGTATGGGCTTCCTATGGGAGGTGAGGAGTGACCAGGATTGTTGGGCAAGAATAGGAGTTTACTCTATAATAATGAGAAACAAAGACCATGCAGGGAGAAGAAGATATCCCAGCAAGAGGCAGTATCACACTCTGAGATAAAATGGCCTGAGACTTAGTAGCATATTGTTGACCCTTGTGGTCTTTTGTCCTGTGCTCTTCCAGTCCATTATACCTTATGGAAGGTATCTGGCATGCTCAGCAAGGAATGGGTTAGGAAAGTCTGGGTGAAAAGCAAAGTACATAGTATAGATGAATATTTTTAATGGTGTCAACATAACATGCTTTGTCTTTAAGACAGACCTGGGTTTGAATCCTGACTGTGGAACTTGTTTTCTTGCAATCTTGATAGGTTTTCTAAATTTCTCAGACCTCAATGTCTTCAGCAATTTATGTGGGTTTTGACATTTAGTGTAAGCAGTACGTTGATACACAGTGGAAATGGATGGCCTCTATTATTGTTCTTTGGATGTTTCTGGCTGGCTTTTGTCATGGGCTTCCTCCCACAAGTATACAACATCATTGCACTCCCACAACTACCACAACAGCCATCCATTTCATGAAGTCTGGATTTCAAGGGACAAGGCAGAGGAACGTGAAGGAAATCAGTGAGAGTTTGGAGACCTGAATTCTAATTCTACTGAAGCTACAAACTGAGACCCATGTCTATGTCTTTGACTAAAAATGTACAGTGTGCATCTGTTCTTATCCAAAAAGAAAGATTTGGGTTAAATGTCTTTCTGACTCATGTTCTGGTCAGTATGCATAGTGTCTGAACTGCAGCCCAGCAACTGGAGAGAGATAAACACTTAATTCCAGTAAAAGACAGACTAAATCAGAAATTTTCTTTTACATTTTCTGTTTTGGGGAAAAATTGTCTACACCAACTAAACTCATTTTTAAAGAATGGTGATTTCCCCTTTTTCATAAGAAGTGACAAGACTCAGCGTAAATGCCTCCTGAAGTTCATTAAACATGCAGGAAGGTAATGAGTGCCTGGTCTTATGATAGAGTTGGGAGGAGAAGATCAAGGGAAAAGTAAGGTGTGGTGCGATGGTCTGGCTGGTGGTGTGGTTTTGTGGTACAGTGGCTCTTACAGCAGAAAGCCTGTTGAGATTCTGTGGGCCATAGCATTTGGGAAATGCCAATGATTCATGGTGGGAATTTCACGGAGCTTAGATCCTGAGAAGACTTGGTGTTGGGTATGGAGCACAGAGCTTGCAGTGGTGAATCTTCATTCACAGAGTCTAGAGAGATTCCTCAGCCCAAATTTCAAGGAGTGTTACCTCTGGATTCCAGACCATAGTGCTTTGCTATTACTCTCGTGTGTGACAGAAACTGAAGTGGTGTTTCCACTGAACGTTAATTGTATTATCATTTTAAAATGGTAACGTGTACAACTCTGTAGTCTCTGAATGTTGCTTCTTCTCTCTCCCCTCTATTTTCTTCCTTTGTTTCTGGCGTTAATCCGGTAACCAGCCACTTATCATACTGATTATCTTGTAATCGAAACTGTAAAAGCCCGTGGCAGGTAAGCCTGTGGCAGGCAGATGGTCTCCCAGTATGTCAGCTGTCTCCTCAGAAGCCTTTTTATTCCCCCTAAGTACTACAATGTGGTGGTGGGAAGGAGAACAACAAAAACAACAACCCATAAAGAAAAAAAGCCAGATCATACAATTTGAAATTTAACAGAATGTATTTGCTAACACTTTGGAAGTTGCCTTAAGACCAAAACTCATTACAGAAGCATCTTTTGTGGAGCATGAAGAGGAAAGAGAAGGCGGGGAAACTACAATGTTGGGAAGAGCGTGGAGGTAGTTATGGTAGATTTGCCCGAGCCATGTTTGTGTTTGGACTCTTGGTGGGCTTCCTCTGGGGGTGAGGAAGGGAGGCAGAAATGCCCCCAAGCCATTGGTTGCTTTTACGTGTTCTCATACTTGCCTGAGGGGAAAAGTGCTTGTTTAAACACTAGTATATTCCATAAAAACTAACAATTATGGCAAAGTTTTTCAAAAAGAAAATTACATTAAAGATGAATGAGGGTATATTGAAATAATTTTGTTTTTAAGGTGTGTGACATTAAAAGATATTGAATAGAATATCGACTGTTTTGTGGAAATAGCAATAATGAGATTCCTGTCACCTAATCTTACAGTAATTGGGTTATTACTATGCAAATGAAGGTATTACTTTTAAAAAAGTAAGGAAGCAAGACAGATCCTTGAGGCGGTGCTTTATGTGTTCTTAGAGCTGTGCTGCCAATTCTCCTTAGACTGAAGATCCTTTTCTAAACAATTTGGAGATGCTCATTTTATTATTCACTTCTGAAATTTCACTGTACTATTTTTCAGCTGCCACAGGTAGCAGATTGGTGGCTGGTGATTTTACATATATATTTTTAGCTTTATGTGGAACCCCAAAGAATAATTAAATCGTACAATTATTGCCCACTGACATTTTTTAAAGAATGAAATGGAGTGAATTTTTCTGCCAAAGAGGCATGCCGGAACCCTTATCTCCATTTCCCATGCTGCTCTGTCATTGCCCTGTAGTGTCAGATGGTGTCTGTGTCTCTCAAAAGCCAACAGGTCATTTTGGGTTTGCAGACCTCCTAGGACAGCTTTGTAACTGAGAAAGTGATTTCATTAGTGCTCAGTCATACTCACATCAATAGTCCATACATTGCTGTCACCACTGTGCCCATTTAAGCTCCTGTGGCACCCATCAAATGAACAGAAATATGTGGGGCAATTGCCATTTTAGTTCATGACCCAGGTAAATACTTGTGTGTTCAGCAGGGAATGGTATTTCAAACTGTTGACTGCTGAGGCTTTGGGTAAAACGTGATTATATTTCCTGGGACTGTTGTATGATTTCCACACACTGCTAGCAATATGAAATATTCTTTTTATAAGGAAGGATATGGAATTTCACTTTAGAAGTTCTCTCATACTCCTACATAGAGAAAGCACTAAAAACAGCTGTAGTTTAAGCTTTATTGAAATCTCACAATGAAGTTCTTAATAGTTTTAATACACTTTGGAAGTATATACTGGATTAATCAGAGCTGAGTAGATTTGGGGAAATTACAAAAGACATACTGCACTTACCAAGTACTTTTGGTTCCAAGGATTAGGAGGTCAAGAAAATATAAGCCTTATCAGTTTATTTCAGAATCAGTTGTGACTTGATAGTTTTTTATAAATGTCATGGCCACCTGCTTTCTGCTGTACATCTTCCTGTCATTCTTGAGTTAGAACCAGTCTCAGAATGGCCAGAGTGTATTGGATTTCTGCTGTTCTCTGTTTAGCAGAGAAATCTTAAACTTCTATTCTTACAAGAACAGGTATGTAGGATTTTTATTATTAGGCCTAATTTATCAAATGTAGATAACATTTCCAACATGTTATGATTCTGTAAATATTCTAATTTTCTGCATGGCAGTCATCCAGCTAATTTGGCTCATTTTGATAGTGGGTAACTCGTGTTAGACATGCAGAATCCCAGCATATCATTTAGGTTAGAATACATTTTGAGGCTTTTACTGGCAACCCTGTATTGTTATTCTGTGCATGTGCAGGTCAGCTGTTCCATCAAGCTGGTTCAGTTTCCCAGACGTCTTGATAGAAGGCTACCTCCATCCTGTTACCTGGTTCCATGATTTCCAGTCCTGGAAACAAAGGGTTGAAGACTATGTTAAAGTCACTACCCTACAAACAGACCCCTAAAGTGTGCCTGATCTGAAGTGGCTCCCTTTACCATGCGCCCCTATATGGTGCCAGATCCAAAATGGCGCCACATGGCAGCCTACCAGTGGGTTCCCTAATTTGCCATCCAGGGCAAGCCAATCCCCGTCTACCACAATGCTCTCCAACCCCCAAGTCCCCATAAAAACCCCACTGCGTTTCCTGATGCTATTGTTTGAGATAGCCCAGCAGCTTACTTCTGCATTAAAGCCTTGCAATTTAGGCTTGTTTTCCTTTCAGAATGTAGCACTGGTACTTAATTGCTGTATTTTCCTAAGTGGCAAACATTCCTTCTCATGTTTCACCACTAAAACTACTCATAATTATCCCTCTTAATCTCAATAGGTTGGGACATGTAGAAGAGAACTAGATATCAATCAATATTACGAATCTTGATCATACCCAGTATTGATTTATTCCGCTGACTGAAAATGCCTTTGAAATACGAGGCATCACTCATGATGTGTGCGTGAAACTCCATCCAGCAGTGTAACAAATGGTTCTCATTAGGAGCACTAAGCATCCTTCCCTGGTCATTGATGTACCCATTCATTTAGACTTCCCCAGACCTTACTCTTCTTGGGTTTTGTGGAACAGGTTTTGCCTTGACTGAGGTCACTGTGCAGTCAACCTTTACAGATAGGATTATAGTGAGCTTTTAAATTGCGGCTGTGGCCAACCTGCAATAATGGTGAACACTGCAGAAGAATTCCCTATGTCCAGCTTTGATGAGGATTGGTGACATTAAACACAGCTAACAGCTGCCCTCATTGGAAAACTGTTGATTTGCAGAAGTAGAAAACATTAGAATTAGTCCATCTTCTACTCAGTTAGACAGATCTATAAAGAAATAGAGAACACTCTTAATATAATGGATGTCTCATTACCTTTTCAAATGAACCAGAGTATTTGAAACTAATAGATGTTTGGCAACAATAATACAAGTTTGTATCTTATTTACTTGTGCTGAGTAGTGAACAAGAAAACAGGAATGCGTTTGGAAGCAGAGAAATATCTTACCACTAACTGCGACAGGGTCCTGACTGCTTCCTCCAGGGAGAGGTAGTACAAACCATCAACGTGGGGAGCAGGAAGCCAAGGAAGGATGTCATTAATATTCCACTTAGACTGTATGAGAGCCTCCTCGGAGCCACATATGGAAGCATACTGCTAAAGGATATCACTTGTTTGGCTTCTGTGACAACCAAGTGAGTATTTTAATTGCATTAGTATATGTGCCACTGAAGTGTGTACAAGTATTCTAACTGCTAATAACAAATAGACTAGTGACAAATGGGTGCAGAACATACCATTCCAGTTTTCCTTTCATCACATAGTTTTATATGATAAAGTAATATGAAAATACTCAAGACTACCCTCCCTAATGTATACCGTGGTGATGTATAAGAAGTGAACAATCTTGTATCTACCCATCCAGATTGAGGACTAGTTTGTGGACAGTTCTAGAAGCTCCTCCATGTGCTTCATCCTGTTGGCAGTCCCACTTCCAGCTCTAGAAATAATAGTCTGAACTATGATGGCAATCAGTTCCATGCATTTATGTTTTATCATCCAATTATACTGCTGTAGACACTATAATTTTGTCCATTAAAACATTTTTGATATGTCCTTGAAGTCTCAGTCTATACAGATTCTCCTGCATTTCTTCCTTTTCCTTATGATCTATCTGAAGAATCTGGGTCATTAGACCTGGAGAAGTTCCCACAGTGTGGATTTTGTTGATTGCATACTCGTGGTGCAGTTTATCATGTTCCTCTTTCCTTTGTACTTTCTGAGAAAAGGTAGCTGACTCCAGAGACTTGATCAGACAGGTCTGATTTCTTTACCAGACTTTAAAAGGTGCTGTGATATTTTTTTTTTATGAGAAGGAACATAGTTATCATTCTTTCATGGTAACAACCATTTATGCTCAATGCTTAATTCCATTAATTGATCAGGAGTTGTAACATAAAAATAGCCTTTTGATATAATCTTGTTTTTCATTTTTTAGCTGTAACAATTTTATGAAAACCCACTCTATTATTTGTGTAGAGTTCATAGAGGAAAAAAGAATAAATACTTGAATATGTTTTATTAATTTATTGCATTCTGAAGATAATTAATTGGCTTCCTGTCATCATTTGAAGGTAACTAAATAATATCCCTGAAATACTGTGAATTCATGAATTGAAGCTTTTTTTTTTTTTTTTTTTTGAGACAGGGTCTCGCTTTGTAGTTCGGGCTGGCTCTGAGCTCACTATGTAGCCCAGGCAAGCCTCGAACTCAGAAATCCTCCTGTCTCTGCCTCCCAAGTGCTGGGATTACAGGTGTGAGCCACCACGCCCAGCTTGAAGCATTTTAATGGGGTTTGATCCATTACAAGACTTACCCCTTGAAAGAATAAAATCAAAGAAGACTATCTCATCTTTGAATAATGGAGACTTCTCCCACTTGGTTCTTGAGTATGTTGATATAACTGTAGTCATCTTTGATACCTTCCTGTTCTGTCACTTCTCTAAGAATCCCTGATTTCTGGACAGTAGACATGTTCATTTGTCAAGCTTATGGTCCTTGTTTGTAGGCCTAGAATTAAGGCAGTGATTTTACATGTTCAAAATTTTCACTCTGAGTTCTCAAGGATGAATTAGACTGTCAGATTTCATGTCAAAACTAAAGCTTTTAAAATCGCTCCATTATATGTGAGGTTTGTCAGAACTTTTACTAATATTTTTAGAGAACTGCATTTCAGACATAGAAAAGTTTCATCTTCTGACCATCAACCATAATGTGAACACTTGAAATATTTCTGATCTTAACATTTCTTTAGCTTAATGAAATGGTAGAGTTTTCTTTTACAGTTTATACTTGGCTCTTTCTTGACTCATGGCGCTCAAATCTGCTAGAAGATACAATCACTATGACCTCTTTTTCAGGGTTTCTTGTAATATTTGCAGTTTTAGCATGATATTTCAGCTTGATGTTTCAATCATTTTGTTAATTCAAGCTGATAATTATAAACTATAATTGGTAGTTATATTTGATAAACATTGTTTCATCTTGATCACCACGTATCAGTGCTTATTTACTGCAGTGGCTCCCTCAGAAGGCATAGGCACTGTATTAATAAGCACTGTATTCTCTAAACATTAATAAGTTATTACTGAAGAAAATAAAAGGACTATCATTACTTTATCAAGCAAATACAGTCTATATCATACTTGGCTGGAACTGTTAATTGCACTCGTACAGTCTACACCCCAAAGCAGGATTTGCCGATAAAACATAGAAACTCACCGTGTCTGTGGCATATACTAGTTTAGTCAACCTTCTTGACTAATCTGTAAGGTAGTCTTTTCATTTATATGACCAGGAAGTAAAACGCCCCTACTGTTTAGCTGAGGATGATGAGAGGACAAGAAAAACATACTGGATTTGTGGGATCAGGTATTTTCTGTTCATGAGAACCTTGCCTTCCATTTCCTGGGAAAGCAACTGGTTCTGAGACAGAGATGTACGGATATATTTCCTAGGCTAGTTCAAGATTTCTCAATAGAGAGACACTTGACTCATGCTAGGGAGAACAAACCAAAACCAGTGGAGTTAGAGATGCTGAAGTTCTGGTTCAAAGAGCTCCTTAGATGAAAGTGTGTGATGTTGTTATCTCTGGCTTCTTCCAAAAATCTGGATCTCGCCCTACTCTCGCTTGGACGTGCCCACAAGCCCTGTTCATCAAGTTCTTCCTGCCCTCTAAGTACTACACCGAGACAGACCACCCACTTCCATGGCATCTCCCAGTCTGCCCATTTCTTTCCCCCCAAATTTCAGATTTCCAAATTGAGGTTTCTGTAAATTTGGATGTTGTTTTATTTTAGGTGCTATTTAACTTTTTTTATAATGTTGATATACAAACCTGTGCTTTGTTGTAACACCCCATGCCTGGCTTTCTGGAATGCATTTCTCATTTTAAATCTTTCTCTGCTAATGACTTTGCTGACTTTGAAGTAGTTAGATCACAGCTTCTTTATTAGGAAGCTTTAATGACTTTGTTTTCTCCACATCGTCTAACAAAGTATGTTGTGAACATTGCTCAACAAAATGTTTATTTAATATGACACAGTACTCAAAGATGAGTTGAAACTATCTCTATTTTAGAACTGAGGAATTTCATCTTATTTACAGAATATGGTGGGATACTGCTACTGTGTAAAGTGGGAATAAGAACTTAAGGATGAAACAAAATTTAGCCATCTAACCCAGAGGTTGGCATGTCGATTTACTATCTTTATTCATTCAGTCTTTAATATATCAGCAGAGGCGTGAATGAGGAATTACACTTGTATTTTGGGTTATGGAATATGGTAGATTCTTGTCAGTTTTGCTTCTAGTCAGAAGTAATGGTGTTGTTATATTGTGTTAAACAAAGCTTTAAAATAGTTTCTGCTCTCCTATCTAAACTAGGCGTCACTTGTCTTAGTTGTCATTTGATCCATGTTGGTACTTTGGCTAGAGTGGGGCACAAGTTTTTGTATGTGAAATGTGGCCTATTAACAATAGGAAATGGATTAATAAGCCCAGGGATGTAGTGGCGCCACACCTGCCTGGCAAGCTCAAGGTTCTGAGTTCAATTCCTGGCAATGGGGAGAAAAAAGAAGGACTAATACATTTTTTTCTTTTAACAGTTTGTTGTCGATGGGGTTTAGTCTGTTCATCTACTGATTTTTTAAAAAAAAATTGGTAAAGCCAGCGTTTACCTTTAATCCATGAACAAAAGGGGTATATCTATTTTCATTTTCAATGTTAAAGACCACAAAAATTTTCCTAAATTAGCAGGGGGATTTGCACAGCAAACTAGTGAAAAATGTTAGGAGCTTTCTTTCATCAGCTGTTTTAGTTCAGCTACCGCTTTGAGGTTTTATACTCTTTCCCTTTCCCACCCCACCTCCAGGAAGCAAACAAAGAATTATAATTTGCATTGGCTATAGAAATGCCTCTGAGATCTCTACTGTAAGTGTGCTGGGGATTTGGAGTAGAAATCCTGAAAAAGAGAAAGGGCCGGGGCACAAGCTCTGTTGACAGGGGAGTTTCATAGGCATGTGGTGACGGCACAACATTAGATGTGGGAATACACATTCCACAGTGTTCCTCTGCTCTCTAAAAATAAAGTCTAGGAGTGCAGTAGTTCTGTCTCGTTCCAGAGCCGGACGTAGTGGCAGATGTAAAGCTTAGGTTTTCTTTCTGGTTTAGGTAATTTCTCTGTGGAGTATTTAACATCTCTGCTCTTATTCTCTTTTCTTGCCCTTTGGTTCATGTGGCTCCACTTGAGTGAGAGAAGACGCATGGCCTTCTATGTGTGTGATAGTAAATGGTGCTTTATCATCCGGCCGGTGCAGCCGGGCCGGAACACAAGTGCATTTGAACTTTGTCTTCGGTGCAAAGCGTTAATACGTTTAACTTGATGCTGGCAACAATTCAAGGAACCCAAGTTAGCTTGTGAACCAAGTTTTTCCCTGGAGTAAACACAATACATATACTTGTCTGAGAGGTCGGCTGTTAAATGCTAATTTTCCCCCAGTGGGATCAGGTATTTGTTCATATTTCGGCAGTATCTAAGTGAAGGCAATTTAGACAGTTAATGATATCAAAATCTATTTAAAAATGGGAAGACTCATTATAGATTCACAGATCTGTGTATTTGTATGCTCAAGGATAATAATAATACTGGGATGTGTTTCAGAGAAAAGAAATGAGTGAAAGTAAGAAAAAAATTAATGGATTTGAGCCCAAGTAAATGAAACTGTATTATTTAATTATAGTATCTGACTGTGAATATAAATGGGAGATGAGCAAGAATTTTTTTCTCCAGTTTGGATCATGGAATTCATGACTAAAAGGGAAAGTCTGTCACTCAGCTACACACTAGAAGTTTGATCCTTCATAAAATGAATCAGGGAATATAGAAAATATTTTGGGAATTGAGGACAGTGTCTTTTGCACACACTCGTGTTTTTATATCTAAAGCGAGCAAAACTGTATAATTCAGAATACATGTCCATGTCCATCAAATTCTCAAACTCTGTGGTGGTTTGGATAAGTGAGAAAAAATTCACTGGTACTCAGTGGAAATGGACATGCTAACTTAAGATATCATGTTTGGAGCCTCTTGTGGGCTAGTGTTTGCAGTATTGGTGCTTGGGCCATTTATTTGTTATCTATTACTACTTTTGGCAAGTGAGTAAGTTTAAACCCCAGCATCCTGGTTAAATTCCAATGTAGATGAATGATGATATTCCATCTGCCATGTTCTTATTTTGCCTTCCGTAAGGAAATGAAGCATAACGAAATTTCATGCAGTCTGTTGACACACTTTAGATAGAAAGTTAATATTTTTTCCTCTTGTGATGTGGTTCATTGGTATCTGATCTTGGTTCTAGATTATCTCTTGCAGTTGACTGATCTACAACATTGTGCCAATCAACTTCATTCTCCTGAAATATGCTTTTTATGAAAGTTGAACACCCACTGAGGTGATTGTTAAACCCACTCAGGATTTTCATGGGCTGTGTGTGAACTGTTGATGGTCCAAGTGGTGATACATAAAAGCAGTGGAAAAGTTTAAAAGCTTTAGATTCTTTTCAGATTTCTAATCAACTTCATTGAATTAGAAAACACATTATCTGAAAAAGTTGTTGCAAGGTAATGTAGAGGAGACATGATAGCCGCCTTGCTGTTTCTAGTCAGAGTCAGAATTTTCTCCCTTGATTAAACCCAACTCACTTTTTTTTTTTGAAGAAGGCATGAGTATGTCCAGTTTTAGGTGAGAGAAAAACAAGGCAATATTTCACATATGTACATTAGTTCTGTTTTCAATTCTTGAAATACCAGTCTTAACACTTGGCAGAAGTTTTCAATGGGCACAACATATTGAATCATGACAAAATTCAATCAGGCTGCTAAGATGAAGACAGCATCAGACTATTATGATTTATGCACATGTAATGTTATATACATACAGTGACCACTAAAAGTGCTGTACAGGCCAGGGAGGCAGCTCAATGGTGCCACACCAGCCTGGCAAGCGCAACGTCCTGAGTTCAATCCCTGATACAAAAAACAAAACAAAAAAACCTATACAAACTGACAGTCAAAAACATGACAGGCATGTGAAAATTGAGTTCTAAAAGAGATTGGAATAAATAAACAGAGAAATGAGAACTAGAGGAGGAAAGCTCAGAAAATAAAATAAAATTGGAAGTATAATCCCTAACATATCAATAAATACAGTACATGTAAATGATCTAAATAAAATTAAAAGACATTGTCAGAGTCTATTATATAAGACTAAAATGTATATATTGTCTATAAGCAACTTTATTCAATATAACATTCTGGGCAAATTGAAAAGGATAGAAAAATACAAATTTAAGAAAAAAAAAAACCCTACAACCTGGAGCTGCTTTAATAGTACCAGAAATAATAGTCTTCCAAGTAAATGAAATTACTGGTGATAAAGGATATTACTTTATTAGAGTTGACATGGCAGTCATAAATGTGTATGTATAAAATAAATGAAGTGCAAAATGTAAGAAGCAAAAACCTGACCAGACTGAAAGAAAAACACAAATATAGTTGAGCACTCCTCTTACTTTAAAAAAATCTCATTCATATCCTTACTCTGTTACCTCAGTCTATTTTTTTCTCCTATTAGAAATAGAGTTGATCTTTATTTATATCTTAGAATTTTAATTCTTCACTCTCCTGTCTTCTCTGATTTGGAACATTTTATTTTTAAAAACTAAATCAGTCTAATTCATTCATTTTATTTCTTTCTACTGATAGCTGTTTTTGTCTAGATGGGATTTTAAGAAATTAAGGGTTTTGAAGCAGTCAATGTATGACTCTGTTATGCTCAGTTTATTCCAACCCATTGGTATTTTCCAGAACAGCTGAGACTTGAAAGACTTAAAATCATCATTCTACTCTATGATCTGGCTCTAAATGACTTGTACTAATTTTTTTCTAGGTATTTTAATCAGTTTTTGGTACAAAGGTACTCTGCAAGAGGATTCGTAGAAGTCTTGGACAAGCCTTCCCACATGTGACAGGTATGTGTCTTGTTTATGTGTAAAGAAAATATAATGTGTTTTTTTGTTGTTGTTGCTTTTTGGACAGGGTCTCACTTTGTAGTTTAGCCTGGCCCTGAGCTCACCATGTAGCCCAGGCTAGCCTCAAACTCACACCAGTCTTCCTGCCTCTGCCTTCTGAGTGCTGGATTATAGGTGTGAGCCACCATGCCTGGCATCATGGTATTTGGTACTGATTGCTGGTGGGAGTGAATCACCATGCGTGGTATTGTTATGTGGTTACCCGGGATTGAACTCAGGATTTGCGCCTGCAAGGTAGATGCCGGAACCACTGAACCAAATCTCCAGCCCAAATGTTCTTTATTCTTACAACTGAACTGAAATTTTGTTTGGAAGAGATTATGAAGTGCTTTTTCAGATAGTCCATTTTCTGCAGTTCATTTTTTGGCTCCTACATGCTTCCAAAGGGTCTTCGTGTATTTCAGCTGGATTCCTTCAAACAGGACCCTGAAGGGGTCCATGAAAACCTGGGTCCTGTGAGTTTGCATGGATATAGGAAAGGATACAAGTGCAGTTCAGGTTCTGGAGTTGCTTGCTATGTAATCTTCTTGGCTTCCAGATTTGCAGGGTGGAGGTCAGCCTTCAGTTTTTTGGGCCTTAGTAACTCCAGGGAATACATTTATTTCTTTTAAATTGTTCCTCCAAAGTTTTTGTAAACATAGAAAATGTTTTTATCAACTCTTCCATCCCTGTTGCTTGGTAGGAAGAACTTAGCATAGGGCAAACATCTCTATCCAAGAATGTCTTAAAGCTTTGTGTCCTGCAGTCTTGATCCTTGACATACAACCAATTCTAAGTTTATGAGCTTTAAAATAATGTCCAACCATTCAACTTTGCTGAATTTAGGTGTGATTTTTTACTTTGGAAGTTCCCTATCTATTCTTGAAGGTGCTTTGGTTGACTCTTCTAGTGTCTTATTGTTTTATCCCTGTATGGAGTTGGGGCAGGAGACTGTGAATTGTTGGTCCTAAATCCCACTAGTGCTTATTTGTGTTTTGGTTAACATCAGTTTTCCACTTAGAGGGGTTTAAATCTGCCCTTAATGTAGTTTACACTTAGGAGACTCTCTTCCAAACCTGTATTCAGGGGAATCATTTGGAAAACATTAGGCTATTGAAACCCCAAACCTAATCTAGGTACTCTCCTGTGCCCCATGTTTCCTACTGTGGTTGTTCTGTTGTTGTGAAGACAGTGTAACTATTGCTCTGACTGGATGGGGGAAGAAGCAAATTTTAAGGAAATGAGGTAAAATATTGAAATATTATGCCCATAAAAATACTTCCTGTCCTCTTTGAGCTCTTACTTGTGATTTTTGACCTTTATAAGAGCTCTGCATGAATTTAGCATGTGGAGAAATCAAGTAATACAACTTTGTTAGGGCAGCCATACCAATGTACCACCAGTGGGAGGTCTTAAACAATGGAAATGTGTTATCTCACAGTTCTGGAGAGTAGTAGTTCTTTTTTAAAATTAATCTTGTTCATACTTTTGAGAAACATAATGTTCACATTTATCCAAGGGAATTTGTACCTGCATACAGTATATTTTAATTCTTTTTTCTCATTCCTTCCCTCTCCCTTCAATTCTTTTTCCCTTCCCTTTTACAAAAGCTTTGTTTCCGTTTTCCCCTTATATTCTCTCTTTTCTCCTTTTCCTCTCTCCTGTCTCTCATTCCCCTTCCTATCTGAACATTTTCTTTCTACTTTCCAATATCTGTCATCCATTTTGGTCTGGGGAACAGTAGTTCCAAGTCAGGATTCCTGGAATGTTGTTTTCTTCGGAGGGCTGTGAGGGAAGTAATTTTTACTGGTCTTCTTACTTTGCCACTCAGATGATCATCTTGTCTCTGCCTCTCTTTAAATCTCCCCATGGATGTCCTGCGATTTTGATGAGTGTGTCCTAAAGACCCTGATCAGTGGGGTTATACTTTTGGTAGATGGGTGGAATACTGGAGAGATGGGGCTATAGGGAATGTCTTTAGATCTTGGTAGTGTTATTGGGAGTGGATTGTGAGACCCTGGCAGTTCCGTCCTTTCTATTTTATTTCCTGGCTTGTGATGTGAGAGGTTTGTTCCACTAGCTGCTTTCTACCATAATGTACCACCTTTGCCCGAAGCCCAAAATAATGGGGCCTGATAATCTTGGATGGTAACCTCCAAAACCACAAGCCAAAGTAAACCTTTTCTCTTATTAGTTAATGGCCTCAGGTGTTTTGTTATAGTGATGGAAAGCTGACTAATGGAGCATATCTGTAACTATGTCCAAATTTCCCCTTTTTACAAGGATACCAGTTACATTGGATTAGGGCCCACAATAATGACCTCATCTTTACTAATTACCTTTGCAAAGACTGTATTTCCAAATAAGTTCACATTCTCAGGTAAGGGGTTAGAACTCCAATATAGGAATTTTCAGGAAGATGCATTTCAAATCTTTTTTTTGAGACAGGGTCTCGCCTTGTAGTTCAGGCTGGCCCTGAGCTCACTCTGTAGCCCAGGCAAGCCTCGAACTCAGTAATCCTCTTGTCTCTGCTTCCTGAGTGCTAGGATTACAGGTGTGAGCCACCACGCCCGGCTGCATTTCAAATCTTTATAGCAGGGATCAAAGAGGCTCAGTTACTTCAAG
Organism: Thryonomys swinderianus; assembly: GCA_004025085.1. Classification (NCBI taxonomy): domain Eukaryota; kingdom Metazoa; phylum Chordata; class Mammalia; order Rodentia; family Thryonomyidae; genus Thryonomys; species Thryonomys swinderianus. The sequence goes on from PVIC010004649.1 coordinate 56,685, forward strand.
GTCATAGAGACCCTGAAGTATCAGTGCAGAGATTCCATGTTGTCGCTCTGTGTCTTTAAAGCTTGTATGCTTTCACCTATGTTATGCTTCATGTCAGATACCTATTACATGCAGCCTTGTGCAACAGGAGAATATTATCTTTCTTTTAAGCAACCAAACCAGGCTGGCTGAGGTATAAATCACCCAACAAACAAATTAGTTAGACATAAAGTTATATCATCACATGAACTAAGAATAACAAGCCTCTGTGCCTGTGGAGAGATTCAAACTACAATTATCATATCATTGGCTAGAGAACAAATTTATTCCTGCACTTGAGATATAGATTATGCAAGATTCCAGTGGTTCCACAGCTACTAAAATGGGATCAACTTGAGTTTGGTGGTATTATTCTTATGGCCTGTGGTTTGCATTTTTGGTGCTCTTGACCTGTATTTATGTCTAAGTATGCTATGTGTGTGGTCTTCTTCACATAGGGCATAGTTAAACAATGAGTAATAAAGCAACATATCTGAATCATACAAAGGAAAAAGGCTAAGTTGTTTTTTTTATAAAAGTCCTGTAAGCATTTACCAGATAATGATAGTGAATGCTTAAGTAGAAAAGAATAAAATATGTTCAGATTCATTGGGGATTGTATTTAAGAGAATTATCAGATTATTTTGAAAACTGTCCTTTTACAAACAATTGTTAGTGCATTTTGGGCGGGAGATAGGAATTATAATAGTGATGTGGAAAAGTGGCTTTGTGCACATAAGGATAGTTTGAGTCTTGTGATATTTGTTACTGTTTTATTCCAGATGATAAAATATTATTATTCTTTTCAGTTAGGGCTTGAGATATATGCCACAGAAATGTCCTGTATAAGTTTTTCTTGTCAAAACTCTCCTAGATGCTCACTTAATGAGAAATATATATACCGAGAGATATTTAAGAGAAATGTACTTTAATGAAGCATCCCTAAGGATAGGTAGCTAAATGTGTACAAAGATCTAAATATTATTTCAGGTATAGTAGACTTTTGGACATGCAAATAAGTTTGGTACAGGTGTGTGGGGTCTAAAAGAATTGGATAGAAGATCTAAGAAAGATTAACTTTGAAAAGATGTTATCAATTAAAATTTTCCTTATAAAATAAATATAACATGTAATATTTTAAAATAAGGGTTGAAAATTGTTGGCAGTCCTAGTAACCCAGTACTAGTGCTGGGAAGCAGCAGAATTAGGCCTTCGTTACATCAATCTGCATGGGAGGACATTTTGGTCAGTTAGGGACTGCATCTGTGATTATAAAGGAGCTTACATATTCCTGTCACTCATGACATAATCATAGTCCTAATATTGTGGCACAGAACAGTTTTTGTCATGCTGCTACTGCATTGCCAGGTGTATGAAAATACACCACATGTAGTTATGTTTCATGCTAAATATCTAACAAGGATGATAAGTAATTGTTACTGGTTTATTAATTTTACTACCTTATGTATTATTGTTATAGAATGTACCCCATAAGGACTTGCGGTGTTATCCTTTCCGCATCCTCGTATATCTATTGATTGCTCTACAAGGCCACATTCAGCTAATTAATGGGCTGCACCATCTAGATTTGTGTAGTCACCCTATGGTATTTACACAAGGACAAATGCATCCAATGGTGCATTTCCCAGCACATACGAAAATATATCTAAGCATCATGTGATGGAGTTTAGGTCTCATTTTTCACTAGCTCACTCAACAGAGAATTACTGAGCACTTCATTGTAGGTCTTTGGGAGCTAGAGATGGCTAGGTCTAGGTGTCTACCTGTAAGTGGCTTTTAATTCGTCAGAGGAAGCCGAGAGTGTATTAGTCCTTGTATGAGGTGACACATGCAACTCTGGAGGTGAGTGGACAAAGGGTGTGAGTGCACAACTCTGTTGCTGGGTCTTGCGACCACTTTAAATGGTAAATTGCGGTAGAAACTTAAGTAGAAATCTCTTTGCCAGAAAAGAGGCGAAATATATTTCCCTTAGAGAGAAGGACATCTGCTAAGGTATGGGAGGATGGAAATAACATTACAAGTAACTGTAAATAAAGCAGCATGTCTGGAACAACAGAAAATGAGATTGGAGAAGTAGGTGGGGGTGATACCATGAAAGGAAAGGATCTATGCCAATTATCCTATTGGCAAGAAAAGTTTTCAAGTAGGGAAGGAATATGTTTAGAATTTCATTTTAGAGAAAATTAATCTGCACGTGATGATGGGATGGAGCGTTTCAAAGTTACAAACTTTAGGCAGTAAAAAATTGGCAGGGAGCCATTTACACTGAGAAGCTAATAGCTGAAATAAATGAGGCTTTTGTGGGCCTGTAGCGGTATATTAGGACCACTGAAATATATTCTCATGATCATATTCTTTCATAAATTTTATAAAAGTACAGGTTTTGATCATCAACCTGGAGTATTTTCTTCTTTCTACACGACGATCCCTCTATTATGTCTCCATTAACGTTGGGTGGCATCGAAATGACCATACAGTGTCTGAATTGGCAGTTTGTGTGTTCAGAACACCAAATTGTATGAGCTGTTGGTATCACAAATGCAGATCAAGCCCCAAAGTGATCTTGCAAAAAGCATAGTTTCCAAAAACATAATTGTGACTGTAGAGAGGAAGAAAAAATGGGTAAACTAAGGGATGGAATTACTGGCTGTGTTGGTGAAACGTTTTCTGAAAAAGATGGGAGAGAAAATATTTTAGGCTTTATAGGCCAAAGGCAAAATTGAATAGATATATGATACTTTAGGATAGGGAAGTAACCCATATAAACTTATATCGGCATAGTATAAAATGTTAAAATAATAATTGAGTCATTTTTCATACTAAAAGTTTACTTATGAGAAAAGTTGATTCTGAGGGCGGGGGTACTTCTCAATTAGAAATTCAAAATTAAAGCATTTTTTTTTATCAAATTGATTGTAACTGTTCCAATATTAGAAGCCAGTCTACTCTGATTTTGCAGAGGATGAACAGCACCATATTGTGTCACCTCTTGTTTTAGACAATTGCTTTTATAAGTTTTTTGCCAGTTAGGCTTTTGCAGTAGTGAGCCTTTCATCACTGTAACAGGTAACTGAGATAACGAATTTATGAAGAAAAAAAGGATTATTTTCATGTCAGTTTTAGATCTGATCTGGTGGACTTCCTGTTCTTAGGTGTGTGGCTGGCAGACTGTTATGATAGCAGTACACGGTGGAAAAAAACCACTTACCTTGTGGTCAGGAAACAAAAGAGAGGAAGGGAAAGGCGTTGGGGGTCCCACAACAGCCTTGGATGGCATGCCCCCAGTGATCTAAAGACTGCCTCCAAGTACTGGCATACTGACAGACTTTTCCCAGAGTTCTTCCTCATAAATCTTTAGGGGGCATTTATATATTTCTGTGATAATAAACTTCAGTTCTGTTGCATGCTTTCTTTGAACCTGTTAAGCAATTTACAAGTTTTAAAAGTTTTCATCAAAATGGATGTATGTACCTGTATATACGCGTGGTGCAAAGGATGGAAGGAATTGGTAATTGTGCATCGTTAATGAAATTTAGGAATTACCCAGTAACACTATTAGTACATGGAGTAGGAGTACTTTTGAGCTGAGATATTCTCAAGAAGGGAAACCGAAGACCAGACATTGGCAGTCCAATTTGGTCTGTTGGTTATATATATATATTAGGGTGATTTTGAATGCCCCCTCTTGTTGATGTCAAGTGGGCTATGCACTATTAGTTAACTTCTGCTATCTTGGCGAGCAGGGGGTGCTTTTGCTTCAACATTGCTTCTGTCATGAACTTTCCCAAGTCTTAATTCTTCTGCTGGCCTCCCTCAACTACTTTGAATCTTAACTTTTCAAGAAATTCACATGTCACTTTTATTCCTGTGATTTCAATAAAGAAAGGAAGAAATAAGACAAATAAAATGAAAGAATATGAAAAATTTACCAAGTTAAAAAACGAGATAATTGGGCCGGAGGGTTAGCTCAGTGGTTCCAGTACCTGCCTTGCAAGTGCAAGGTCCTGAGTTCGATCTCCGCTAATCACATACTACAATGCTGGGCATGGAGACTCACGTCCACCAGCAATCAATACCACATACCACAGTGCCGGGCGTGGTGGCTCACGCCTATAATCCCAGCACTTGGGAGGCAGAGGCAGGAGGATTGCCGAGTTCGAGGCTTGCCTGGGCTACATAGTGAGCTCAGAGCCAGCCTGAACTACAAAGCAAGACCCTGTCTCAAAAAAACAAAAACAAAAACAAAAACAAAAAAAAAAACAGATAATTTCACCCAGGTCAGAAATTTGGGCATCTCTTGAAATTTTCAGATAGAATTTGATTCTCAAAGGTATGAACATTTTTCCTTAAAACTCTTAATGAAAAGAGAAGCCCATGAAGACTTGAATAAGTTTAGCCACTTTCATGAACATGGTAATATTGAGTGTATATCATAAAACCAATGATTACATTGACAGTTTGTTTTTTTCTTTTAGTCAATATAATTATAAAAAATGGGTATCTTTCCATTGTATATTTACATATAATTGAAATAGAAGGAACTTTATATGAAGTATTTTATAATAATATAGCAAACTTTTCTTACTAGTATGTAGATTTTGTTTTACATATATATATATATATATATTTTTTTTTTTTTTTGAGACAGGGTCTTGCTTTGTAGTTCAGACTGGCTCTGAGCTCACTATGTAGCCCAGGCAAGCCTTGAACTCAGCAATCCTCCTGTCTCTGCCTCCTGAGTGCTGGGATGACAGGCATGAGCCACCACGCCTGGCACAATTTTATTTAATGGAAAAATTTCATGCCATTCACAAATCCATCCATCCATCCATATATATATATATATATATATATATATATATATA
>PVIC010004650.1:0-61461 GCA_004025085.1 Thryonomys swinderianus
TTCATTTTTTTTTTTTTTGAGACAGGGTCTTGCTTTGTAGTTCAGGCTGGCTCTGAGCTCACTATGTAGCCTAGGCGAGCCTCGAACTCAGCAATCCTCCTGTCTCTGCCTCCTGAGTACTGGGATGACAGGCGTAAGCTACCACGCCTGGCGGGAATTCATTTTTTTTAACAAGAACTCAGAGGACATAAAAAGCAGAAGTACATCTGGGCTGGAGGGTTAGCTCAGTGGTTCCGGCGCCTACCTCACAAGCACAAGGTCCTGAGTTCGATCCCCGGTGACCACATACAGTGCTGGGTGTGGAGACTCACGCCCACCAGCAATCAATACCACATACCACAGTGCCGGGCGTGGTGGCTCATGCCTGTGGTCCCAGCCCTTGGGAGGCAGAGACAGGAGGATTGCTGAGTTCGAGACTTGCCTGGGCTACATAGTGAGCTCAAGGCCAACCTGAACTACAAAGCGACACCCTGTCTCAAAAAAAAAAAAGAAAAAAAAGCAGAAGTACATCTTTTTCTCTACCTAGTCCAATATAAGAGGAAAGTAAGGTTAAGTGGAAGAGTCAGGTACTGTTCCCAAAGTTGAACTTCCCTGACTAGATAGGAGCCCTACATCCAGTTTCACTGACTCTTTAAGCGGTTTCTCTTTTTCTAGAATTAAGTAATTTACAAATTTAAAAACAAAAATTTAAAAAATTTTTGATTTGTTGACAGTGAAAGAAGTCTAAAATGTTTAATGATTCATATTAAGGGAAATACTTTGCTGTGCAGCAGTCATGTGTGATCATGGACAAGCCATCTCCCCTGGTCACCTGCCGTTCCTTCCGGCAGAGTTCTACTGCACCTGGGGCCATGTGCCCTGTGCCTTTGTCAGGTCTCTGGCCAGTGCTCAGATCACAGCCCAGGGCCTCTAGCTGCTGGTGATTTCATGGGGAATGGCCTGGCATGGGAACAAGGTTCTGGGTCTGAGCCACATGACCAGGACAGTCCAGCTCCAAAGCCTCAGTCCTTACTTCCTTCCTGCCACTGAAGGCTGCTTCAAGTTCTGGAGGAACAGAGCCTGCGGACTGTGGTTCCATCATCTCTTTCCACTTCTATGCTATAGGACAATTGGAGAAATCTGGCAAGTCACTTCCAAGGAAGTGGTTGTTGGCCGCTCACAAAAGCCAAACTCTGGTTTTCTGAGCAGCAAACATTCTTATTCAGCCTGTGGCCCTCACCGTGCCACACCAGCAGGACTGGACCACACAGGTCTCGCAAAGAGCTGCCCTTCAGAGAGTTACAAAGCTGTCATCTTGAGTTACACCAGGGCAAGGTAAGGGGTGAAGCGCGGGAAGACCCCAACCCATCCGTAGGTCAGAATCACAGGGAGGTCGGCAGAAGTGCAGGTCTCTAGGCTTCAACCCACACTCCATTTAGATTCTCTGCCTTGGCTGGGGTCTGCAATAATCGCTCATGAAAAATCTCCTTTTGAGATCCATGTGTCACTACCCGGCCCTAAGTTCAAGGTTGGCATTTGGGAACCAGTGACCTGACTGTTGTTTCCAGATAGTAACTTCCCATTAAACAAATTGGTTTCATCTAAAATTCTGGCTAAGCCCAAGCAATATTTCTAAAGAGTCTTTCTATGGAAGTTATTCATTTTAACTTGGCTGAGGCTGCTGCATTTGCTCTTAACCACACACGACGCAATCCCCATTTGTATTCAGCCCAGTAAAAATTAAATCTGTTGCTATTTTTAGGTTATTATATATGCTAGTTGATGGGGAAAATGCAGAACAGAGTATAGAAATCAGTGAATATTAGTCAACTGGAATAATTAAAAGATCTATGTCATTTTGACTCTAGGGTATGTGTACCTTGTACAGTGTGTCTCCAAAATAGCTGTGGTTAACCCACTAAACAGAAGTGGGGTTTTCAAGAAGAAAAAAAAAATGGAATCCTGCCTGTACTTGTCTTTAAAGAGTAAACGTTCTCTTGGCTGGATGGGAGCAGGCTGGAGGGATCCAGGACACAGGCATCTCACGGAGCCCAAGTGAGTGGTGAATCAGGAAACAGAGAGGAGCCAGGTGTGAGAACTACTGGATGATGCACGTGTTAGAATTTGTTCAGAAGAAGGTGACGAGGCAGACACCACACTTCGTTTCTAGAAAGAATAAGGACAGCAGTCACCACTCCTCTCCCTTTGCCATCAAGCGCCCTTGTTTCCTTAGGCCCTTTCTCCTTGTCTTGTTCCCGCTTGTTTTTTAGACTTCTCTTGCTGAGAATGGAAATATCACCATGAGAGGCCCCCTGGGCTCCCATCCCACCAGTTCTGCAAGCTCTGGCCACAGGTGGAAGTTGGGACTCTATGGGCCCCCAGTACTTGGCATTTCTTGATCACAAGAATACCCGCAAAGCACTGTACACTGCTTCACGCGGCCCAGCTTTCCACATCAGCATTTTACTTCATTCTTTTTTTAATTTTTTATTTATATTTTTATTTTTTTGAGACAGGGTCTCACTTTGTAGTTCAGGCTGGCTCTGAGCTCACTATGTAGCCCAGGCAAGCTTTGAACTCAGCAATCCTCCTGCCTCTGCCTCCCAAGTGCTGGGATGACAGGCGTGAGCCACCACACCCGGCACTGTGGTATGCGGTATTGATTGTTGGTGGGCATGAGTCTCCACGCCCAACATTGTATGTGGTCACCGGGGATCGAACTCAGGACCTTGCGCTTGCGAGGCAGGCGCCAGAACCACTGAGCTAACCCTCCGGCCCTTACTTCATTCTTATAAGCACTCCTATCTGCAGGAAAGACAGGTCTCACCCTTCCCACTCCAGAGGGGAAGAAACAGAGACCAGTCCAGAGCACACCCTTAGGGTGCAGGGAGCAGTGATAGCACAAGCCTATCCTCAGGATGGTTTCCCATCCCTGCCCCTGGGACTGCACCCAGACTCTGCAAATACCAGTGTCCACCTTTAAAATAGAGCCCACCTGCCTCTTGGGACCATGACACCATTATTTCTAAAAGAAATAACGTGCGGAAGGTGGTTGGCCTTGAGCGGTAGCCACTGCTTTTATGTGTCTCCCAGTTCCAAAGTCCTGGCTCATTGTTCTGTACCATGGTGTGTCCCCTAGTCCTGTGCACATGTCTTTCAGAAGGCTTTAGTCACCTTACAGGCTACTGGATGAATTTCTACTTGCTGACAAAAGAAAAATGCCAATGGAAGCAGAAATACTCCATTGGGCCGCACACCATTCCACAGCCACAAGTAATAAAAGGAAGTAAGGTGCTAACATTTTAGTGTCTTCTCCCAGACTTAATGGAGCCTCTGGTACTTAGGTGGAGGGAGTGAAGCCTGATGAGTGGATTGTGAACATGTCCACGTGTCTTACCAGAGACCAGCTCATGGGCTGAAGGCTTTTTGGCTTCTACCACTTGGCAGTGAAGTAGAAACTACAGAGCCACTGGAGCGTCCCGAAATCCTGGTGACACTGGCAACTGAGTTATTGACAAGGACATGGGGCCAAGCACTATGTCCTCCAAGCAGCCACCAAGCAGATGGATAAATACAAGTCTCCTGCTCCACATGCTCTTTCTACCGCTGCTTTCACACTTCTTCCCTGCACTGCTGGTTCATGGGGACAGTGTGAGTCCTGGCCCACTCTTTGGGGGCAGGATGGGAAGGGTATCGTAAGGAAAACAATTAAAAAATAAAGGAAGAGGCCTTTCCTCTTGCCTGGCTGGATGGAATAAATGCTTGAACAGCATTCTGTCCAGCTGGGGAAAGGCCAAGACTAATTTAACCTTTGGTCAAATGGTTGGGAGTTAGCTAGTTTCCTTTTTCCTCTTACATCACTCCCAGAGATTCAGACAAAAATAACATGGTCCCGATTACATGACATTATGGGCTCTGAAAATACACCAGGGAGGGTGGTGCTGAAACCCCTCAGAGGCAAATTAATCCTAGCAAAGCAACAGCTGTAAGGCTGATTCCAACAGGAGAAGCAACAACATATTGGTTCCAGGCTTGCTTGAAAGTTGATTTTAATCCAAGCAATTAAAACAGGGTTGAAGGCACTAATTTGGAAGGGTTTCTGTTGCCCTGAGATGATGCTTTATGAAATATTCATCCATCCTCTTCATGCTGTGGTTTGCTGTTTGACACACTTTGGGATTTAATTCCTAAATTCTGGTTTCTATCTTTATTGTTTAAAATTGAGATAAATGCCATGGTGAAAGAGAGCTGCCCTCCGTGGAATCAGGGCTTCTGCACCAGTTCTCTCTCTGGGAAGCCGTGGTCTCTGAGTCCTTTTACCCTGGGCTGCTTACTTGAAGCAGGCAGGAGCTGGGCATCTGCCCCTCCTCCCCGGGCTGATTCTGTCCAGAGCAGACACTTGAGCTTTTCCTGAAAGCACAGCCTGTAGCCCCTGGAGGACAATTTGCAGAACTTGTATGCACCATTTACACTCAAAACTCAAAATATTTCCTCTCCCTGGGACACAGCAGCCCTCTCCACACCCGCCTGCTTTGCAATTGGGCATTACTTGGAGACCCAATATGAACCCTAGAATAGAAATCTCCCAGCTGGAGCAGAACCGAAAGGAACACATTCTTAGGACAAGAGGAAATCTAGAGTGTGGCCATAGGAACAGTTTCTGTACTCACTACTGCCTGGGCCCAAACCCAACGCAGCCCACTGCTATTGGAGTGACCTTGAGAAGCCCCCTTTGTGTGTTGGAGGCCTCATTTGGGAAATGGAGAGAGTGGCGCCTATATCACAGAGTGGTTAGGAACTGAACAGTTCCATGTGGGAAGAGCTCATCTCAGTCCCAACAAAAAGCAAGAAAAAAATAAACCTATTGCTGTTGACAGGACCATGGTCATCTTGGACGTCTTGGTAAACTTATTTCAGTTAGTGGGTCGTGGCTGACACCCCAAAGTAATTTTGGGGACTGAGAGAATTTCTAATCTCTTTAATGATAAAAGCAAAGACTATCAAGATAGAAACTATGCAATTGGTGAAAAAAAAGTCATTGCCAAGTCTAGCAAACAACAGGAGCAGATCTCTATCTTTCACTGGGAAACAGAGAAGGTGATTTGGGATCTGGGCTGAATTTCTGGGGAAGAGAGACCAATGGCACTCAAAAATAAAAGAAGGTGATGGCCCTGTGAAGAGCATGTTGAAACCTGGGAACTGTCACTCTCGCCCACCCAACCTCCCATCTACTCACTCAACGCTTCTTCCTTAACCTGTTCCTGGGACCGTGTGCTATACTCTATTCATGGAGTGGACTCTGTAGCAGAGGCACATGTTTAAGACATAATTACACACATATTTAGTTTAACATTGTGTAATCCGTAGAGGCTATTTCAAAAGTAGGACACCATGATGGGAAATTATGCGATGTGCTTTAGTGGAAGCTCACTGGATGTTTTATTGAGGAAAAAACAGAAGAGATGTGGGCACACAAACAGCTGGAGGCTTGAATTTATGTCTCACATTGTTCCCTAAACAGGTCAACACCCTCATGCCACTGGCTGTGGCTCTTCTTGGCACTGGCCTTGGGAGCAGCCAGTCTTTGGGTCTCCGCCATGACTCTACAGTTCCACTCTGGATTCGACTTTCACACAACTTTTATTCTCTGTATTCAGACCGGAGCCCGGGCCGTGTGGGGCTGTTACTTGCCCGGGGTCATGCAGCACTTGGGACTGGAGCACAAATCCTGAGCTGGGCTGAGTGCTGCTGCCTCTTCCTTGAGGGGATTTCACACTCTAAGCCTTGGGACTCAGCTTCTTTGCAAAGAAATAATGAGGAGATGCAAGTGTCTCTTAGAGAAATGTCTCCTGCAGAGATTCTTCTTTGAAGCAGCCCTACTTTTAGGGGAAAATGAGTCCTTCCTTAGAGTGCTTTCATCTACTCTGAAGTCACTCTAGGATCACACCATTAAAAACATTAAAATAAAACAAAATGTGATAATAGCACTTTCAAGAATATATCACGTACAGGCACAAATTCTCAATGTTGAATGTGATTGTTGTGTGTATCTATAATGCAGCAATAAACTCAATAAATAAATAAAAAAGAAAACATGTTTGCTATGGCTCAGTTTGCTGGGTTGAATTTTGACTGACCTGGCTCCCACAGGGAAACATATTTCTGAATATTTTAGACTCATCTACCGATCATATGCTAGCACAGCACATAACTACTGGGACTTCGACCCGGATCTTTTGACTCTAAGCCCAGTGCTTTTCAACTGCAGCGTGAGAAGTTAGTAACACATTGTGCGTGGGGCGCATGGAGGTTACGGACATGGCGAATGTCTCAAATGGTGATTGCCCAGGAGCAGATGGAGCAAGTCAGAGGGTCACTGATGTACTCAGCAAACGTTCACTGGATGCCAACAAATCAGTCTTTGCAGATTTCCCGCTGAATAAGACAAATACAAGGCCTGCTGTCATGGAACTAATAATTGTCCATGAAATTCATATACTAAACACAGACTCCCCAGATAACGATCAATTGCAACAGTGCCACGTGGAGGATGTGCCCATACAAGGAGCAGAGAGAGGGGCACCGCAGAACTTACTGTGTGCCGTCCCAAACCAGGCCCTGGCTCCACCCTATACATCGCACAGAACAGCACCCCACCCCCATTCCAAGAGATGTAGAAGCCAAACCCTGGGGATCCTCATACCCTCCCTTCTTTATTGCCCTTCCTGCAACAGACCCCCTCCCATTTGGCTCCAGTGTTCTCCCCAAAATTTGCACCTCTCTCCACTTTCACTGCAACCGTCTCCAGGAGTACTATCACCTTTAGATTAGTCTGTACAGCACAACTACCAGGTCTGTTCCCATTCACGTCGGGCCCTGTAATTCATTCTCCACAGTGCAGCCTCAGATTCTGAAAGGAAAGACGCTTTTGCCACCCTTTCCCCTCCCCTTCTTCTCCCTGATGTTTCGGGGTCCCATCCCATCACACATGGAAAGCCTTGATGTCTTCTCTCTGCTCTTAGAATGAAAACAAGTCTAGAGCACATCCTGCAAAATCAGGAGTATTCACTCCTCCCTCCGCAAACTCTCTCTGCCATCCGGGCTGCACACCCTCCACAGCCTCAGCCCTCTTTCCAGCTCTGATACATGCTTGCAACCTTCCCACGGGCTGTTCTGCTTTAAATACCTATGTAGCTTCCAACTGCATGAAGTTTTCTCTGAACTCTTCAGGTTTAAATCCTCCAATGAGGGCTGTCCTTGCAAACCCAGAGTTCACCTCATCCCCACTCAGGATGTAGTTCCATAAGGACAGGGCTATGTTCATTCTGATGCATCATTATGTCTCCAGTATTTGTTTCGGGACCTGGCAGAGTATCTGAGTAATGAACAAATGTGAAGAGAAAGGAAGAGAGGGAGAGAGGAGGAGAGATGTGGAGAGGAGAAAGGAAGGAGGAGGAAAGGAGAAAGAACTCCCTGAGGAAGTCTGAGGTGACCAGCAGCTAGTTAAACGGTCCAGAAGAAAGCAATATTCCACTCTCAAGAAAATGGATGTCCATGGAGAGAGACATGACATCAACACTCCCATACTTTCCAGGGAAAAACTGTATAAAAATAGAGTCCTCCACCTTAAATGGGTCAGAAAGATCAAATTTCCACTGATGTAGAATCAGAAGTTAAGATATGGAGTGCTCTGAAATGAACATAATTTAAGAACGTATATATATATATATATATATATATATATATATATATATATATATATACACACACACACACACATACATACATTAAAAGGCCAATTATTTCACAAAATCAGTCATATAAACTGAAAAAATCAGCCTTTAAAAATAAACTATACTGTGGCATACTCAGAGAAAAATTAAATTTGCATAGTCGCATGCACCTCTAGATAATTTGAGCAGAGAACTGGTTATACCAAGGAGCAGAAGAACAGTCCACTGGCACCTGCCAGATCCCAAGTAGGGCAGAGAAGCTGGGGCAGGGCTCTGGTTTCCAGTTGAGAGGAGTAAGTGTACCAAGAAATGGGCACTGGGCTTTGGGAGAGAGCAAAGTTTGTAGTGAGTAGTCACCCACTCAAAAACCAGGGTGAACTAAACACCTCGACACTATGACTGTATTAGTCACCTTTCCATCTCTGGGACAAAACACCTGATGTCACTTACACGAGGAAATATTTACTGTGGCTCAGTTTCAGTGATTTCAGATGATAGTCACCTGGTGCTTTGCCTTCACGGCCTGCGGTGAGGCCATACATGGTGGAGGAAAGCTGCTCACCTCATGGCTGTCAGGAAGCAGAGGAAGAGGCGGAGGACCAAGTATGCCTTCAAAGGCCTGCTGCCAGTGACCTACTTTTCCTAACTAGGCTCCACCTCCTAACAGCCTATTTAGCCGTGAATTAATCAATGGGTTGATCTGTTGATAAAGTTAGAGCCCTCATGTGTGAGTCACTTCCCTAGGCCCCATTTCTGAACATTACTATATCAGAGACCAACCTATTGATATATAACACTTTGAGAGACACTTCACATTTAAACCATAGCACCAACCATCCCTTCGGCCCAAGGGCCAAAGGCAGCCTAATGAATCAGAACTCCCTGTTTGACTCAGTACAGCTGGGACAGTCCTTTGTACCTTCGTAAAAACAATCACTTACAATTCATTTCAACGTGACATGTGTTTGGTCAGTGGGAACATTTTATGATAGTAGAAGTCAGGAAATAATGGGGCTCCTGGGAGTTTCCAAGGACCCTTGATTTCCTGACAGGATCACCTTGTGTTACATCCAGCCTGCAAGTGCTAGTAAGGCCAGACTTTCAACAACAGAGAGCTCTAGAAACCCTGCAGTCTGAATGACCCCTTCTTCCAGTATTTCTACTCTCTCAGCAGTTTCCCAGGAGAATTCCTTTCCCATAGGAAGGAGGAACCTTGGAACAGGAGCTAAAACCATATGGCAAAAATAAAAGTCTGTGTTTATTGGGGGAAATGATGCTCAGAGAGTAGAGGGGATAATGAGGGAGAGGAATATCACAGAGGATGCAGTACATGAACTCAACCCATTGGACCCCAATCAAGGCAACGAGAAGCTAGGGGGCAAATTAAGCAGGGAAACTCCACAATGAGTTTGCATTTTCAAATCATCTGGGGTAGGGGATAAGAAATGGATGAGAAAGACTAAGAATGGTTGTAAAATGGCACTGGGAAGACACTGTTATATCCCCAAATGAAGAGTGAGAAGGAATGGCGACCTATGCTGGGTGATTGCCCAAGAGATGGGAGAATGGAAGTGGCTTCCAGACATGAGATGAATGACAGTGAAGCAGTGGAGGTTCCATGCTGCACACCATGGGACGTGGTAGGATTCTGGTCTGGGCTAGGAGACAGAGAACACACTCTGGTGGGGGATTCTGCTGAGCCTCACACTCTTTGGAGGAAATCATTTATGTGACTCTTTTATCAAGAGAAATACATAAGCCGGTTCTGGGCGGTAGTCGTCCCACTGGTCTCTGGAACTGTCCTCTGCAGCCTTGTGTGGAAGCAGGTGCCTGTGGGGTTTGGGCCTTGTTCTTTTGGCTTGTGAAATGACTGGTTTTCATTTCCTCCTCCACAGGCTTGCTGAAGTTAGATTTGGGAACGTTATATAATGGTCTTTCCTCCTCCTTCTCATATTTATCTTTGCCTGTGGATTGACTTCCCTAGGGCAACAGGATGGGTAAACGTATTAAACTCAACAAGACACATTTGCCAAGTAGCTGACTGAAGGGCCAAGGCTGGGCTTACTTCTCCCCACCTGTTTGAAATCCAGCAGAAGCTTTTGGGATGAAAGTCTACTATTCTTAAAACGTTTTGGTCTTTGTGGATCCTTTCCCTCCTCTGGTTAGTATAAAGATTGTGCTAGGAACGGCAAAGGAAAAACAATTAAGAACTTTATATAAAACCTGTCTAACAAATGTTAGATGTGTGCCAGCTAACTCTGTTGTGAGTGTTTGACTCAGAGCTAAGCACATTTTACCTTTTCTTACAATCCCTACTTTTTTCTCAGGCCCCATGCTTGTCAAAAGCAGCAGTGTCTGCACCTTCTCTCAGCATGTCTTCCATTTCCTGTGACTGGACTTCCGGTCCCCTGGGTTTCCCTAATCTTCCGGTTCCATATAGTCTTGCTCGCCCCTCTGCTGCCCCGCGCGCCTCAGCACCTCCAAGTAACTTCTCCAGCTCTTTTTTTTCTTCTTCTTCTTCTTCTTCTCCTTGTCACCATTTGTTCTTTATCACCCTCCTCTCTGGCTAGCTGGTGCTGGAAACATTTCAAGAATTTTTAATTGAAAATACCATGAGAACTGTTATCACCTCTGTTTCACCGGGTGGGGAGAGTTTAATATCTCACCAGGTTGACTGGACTGCTGCTCTGGGAAGCCGGCCCCCAAGTGGAATGTGAGAAATGAAGAACAGTCTGACGGGAAAGAGGGTGTGCTGGATAACCAAAAATTCCTATAAAGTCTGAGGAGGAGCGAGAGATGGACAAGATGGAGGGATCAGTTAAATAAAAACGATCAGGAAATCTACCGACCCTCACTCTCCCTCTCCAACTTCCCACCATAAAAATGAGTGCGAGGGAAAGCAGGTAGCACCCAGAACTTAAGGGACCAGAGCCTTTGTCCTCCCCGCCTGGAGTAGGCAGGCCGCCCTCTGTTCTCACAGCTGTCCTGACTGCGGGTCAGATGAGCTCAGCCTTCTTTGATCTCCTCCCCTGTGAAGTCACCAGCCTTTCTGACCCTGGTCTTCTCCCAGGTTCCAGGGCAGCCTTCGCATCTTCCAGGGCCTCGGAAATAGGGAGGCCGAGGAAGAAAGCTCCTTGGGCACCCACTGGGGATGGGCTGACCCAGTTCTCCTATAATGCCACGTTTAAGTCAGGGATCCTGATTTAAATCAGTTCCTGTGGAATACGGAAGCCTGTAGGGGTAGTGGGACAACAGGAAGAGAGGCTGATGCTACGGCTGCATTCTCAACTGGAACCAGGAGACGTGACCACCAGAACGGGGAGGGACCCGAACCACCCACCCTTCCGTCCTTCACAGGGCGTCCTGGACTGTGTGTGGGTGACCAAGCCCTCTGACCCTCCTCAGCCAAGGTAGCTCCACTTTTGTCTGTTTCCTAGAACGAGGTCCAATGCAAGAGTTTGAGTAAAAGATTCCACTGCTAAAAACATAAAACAAGCAAGACTTTGAAAAAAATCTAAGGATCTAGCCCAAGGCCTCATGCTTGTTTAGAGACACACTTACGCACAACATAATAAGGAATGAACCCAAACACTACACCAGTAACTGCACAGCCAGTGCTACCTCAGGTTTCCTACCCTCCTTTCAGTTTTCCCTGTGATTGAAAGGTCACAAAAGAGGGAAGGAACAGCGTGAGCAAAGGTGAGGAGGGCAATTTGCTCATCTCTGCCCCTGGAGACAGCTCTCAGGGGTGCACTTATTCAAGGCAAACTTGAGACCCAAAAGATCTCTTTAATTTCCCAAAAGCATAAATGTGTTTCTTTCCAAGCCCAGCAAAGAACAAGGACTCCCAAGGTCATGCATTATGGATGTTCACTTTTGAACTGCTCTGGCTGACAGCGCCCCTTACCCTGTCTTCCAGGTAGAGCCACTAGCTAAGCTCCCTCATCTCCAGAGCTAAAAATTCTGGAAGTCAATTTTAAAAATAGGAAGTGGAGGGGTAAAAAAAAGTGATGGTAATAAAAAAAGGGAAACAAAGCTTATGTATTTAGGGGGTTGGGGGCTGTGGGGTGGGTAGGGGAATGGGAAAAAGTGAGAATTAAATTGTGTCATATACTGGTAAGAATTCCCAATGTTGAATGTGATCATGATGTGTATACACAGTGTACCAATAAAGATAAAAATAAAAAAAATAGGAAGGAACGAACTGAGGGAGAAAAACACATGTGCCAGCGAGGAATGTGACCCTCTCGTTCCTGAAGAGCAGTCTGGAAAATGTGAGATGAAGAAAAGATGCTCATAACCAGATCTTAATATCTGTCCAAAGCTAAACACTGAGGTCTTTGTAGTGCACTGTGTTTGCTCTGGTAATTTTCTAGAAGAACACAAAGCAATGGAAACGAAAACCCAGGAAGAAGACAAAGCTGAGAAGTTGGCTGGAAGGGGATATTGGGAAAGGCCACCATCTGGGAAAAGCGGTGGCGTTGGTAAAAGTACTGCCAGTGTGTGACCAGAAAGGAAGAACGTTCCTCCAGGGGATGGGGCCAACCCAGGGCAGCCTGTCCTTCCCTCTCCCCGGGACGGTCCTTACTGGCCCAAGCATGAGCAAACTGGACTAAGCACATGTTGTTTTCTTTTCCCTGAAATAAAATATCATCACCTGATCTTAGCTAAGTAACTGTGAACTTGTAAAAGTCTGTTTGTTGTTCTCCAGGGACCCATTCAAGTGGTTTTTCAGATGAATTGTTCATGCAAACACTTTGCAATGTTTCTCTAATTGTTTCTCACAGCCCCGTTGTGAGGGGTAATTATTGCAGCTTCCTTACTCAACCCCTGTTGCAGGTGAGTAAATTGAAACTCATAAAATGGGGTGACGTAAGAGGCACAAACCTCCCCTGGTTCATCCTCCCAACCCTCGGACACTCTCGGGCAGTTTCCAAGTCTAGAACACTCGCAAAACTCCCAGCTAGACCCACGCTGTCAGACCCAGGCATCTGTTTGGTTTGGCCAGGAACGAGCATCCTGTTGATAACCACTAAGTACTTTTACAGCTTGTCAGGAGCTTGTGTAGTCTAGTTTTGATAACTGGTTCAGGAGTCTGAAGCCAATGAAGAAGAGAACTCTAAGGAATTCTTAAAAAAAATCATTTAGAGAGGGGTAAAGAAAAAATGTGATGGTAATAAAAAAGGGAAACAAAACTTATATATTTAGTGGATGGGGGATTGTGGGGTGGGTAAGGAAATGGGAAAAAAATGAGAATTAAATTGTGTCCTATACTGGTACAAATTCCCAATATTGAGTGTGATCATGATATGATGTGTATATTCAATGTACCAATAAAGATAAAAATTTTTAAAAATACATTTGGAATTTATTTTCTTTCTTCTCACTAATGCCCTTTATTGCCCAGGATTCTTCTCTGCCTTCCTGGAGGCTCAGTTCTGCACAACATATAGGAATGTATTAACTATTAGTTAATTTGGAATATTTGCACTTATATGACGAGATACCCTGAGCATAGGATCCAAGCTTAAACACATATTTCATTTATGTTTCATATACATTTTATACACATAACCTAAAGTTAAAATATTTAATATTTTGAAGGGTTTTTTTTTTTTTTTTTTTGCACGAAGTAAATTCACATGTACTAGGTTCAGAGTTTCAGAGGCTGAAAGTCCAAGATTATGTGACTCACTTGTTTGGCTCTGGGGAGAAGCTCAGAGCTGTTGCCATCACAAAGGGAGCAATGCATACAGAAGAGACCGTGTGGTTCACTGGAGGCCAGAGAGATTCAGGGCTCAGGCTCAGGCTCAGGCTTTTTAAATCCACTCTTGCAGGAACTAGCGCTCCCCAAAGAACTACAATGGTCCCCTCCAAAGGCACTGCTACCACTGACATAATTACCTTGCGCCAGACTCCACATTGCAAAAGTTCCACCACATCAACACCAGGACACTGGTGGCCGAGCTTCCTGTCCATTATTCGGGGAACCCACTCCAAGCCTGTTCACACGGCACACATGGAAGGGCTTCGCGAGCCTCAAAGTGCTGTGCAAAGGCCTAGTCATCGGAAGGCCTGTTATCCGTCCCTTCATTACCTTTACTGGTGCAGAGATCAAGTCCTCCCAAAAGCAGTCCCAAAACTCATGGCTCTGGGGTGAACATGACGGAAACTCAAAGTAGAATCTCACTTCTTTGTCCGTTCTGCTGTAGGCAAAGTGTGCTACGTGGCAATGTCTTAGTGTCCTTCTTGTTGCTGGGACACACCTGATACCCACAACTTGAGGAGAGGGTTATTTAACTCACAGTTTGTAAAGGATTCAGTCCATAGTCTACTCGCTGTAAGACAGGACGGCGTGACACAGGGGCATGGTGGAGGGCAGCTGCTGAGAGCTGCTCACGGCATGATGGCAGCAGAGCAGAGTGATCCAGGGAGGGAGGAGGGAGATAGACTTTTGCAGTCCGCGATCTCAGCGCCCCACCTCCCCCACACAGGCTTCATCTCCCAATATCATATTTAGCTATAAACTCGTCAGTGGACTGATACACTTAGGAGGATTTTTCACCGTGATCTAACCGCTTCCTAAAAGCCCCACCTATGAGTGCACAAGGCTTTGGGAGGGTTCTATATATAAGCCATAACAGACAAGTTGCCCCAGAAGCCACAGGAATCAGTTGTCAGGACCAAAGACGGATCCTTGAGTAGCCATAGGGGGAGAGGACACGGATGTGCTGCCCACATGCCTATCCATTCCATGGTCAGTAAGACTCTCCTTGACAGGAAGAGGCTTATCTGGAATAAGGCAGGTAGGCAAACTTGAAAAGGAAGAAAGGGGACAGTGTCTCACTTTAAAAGGTATGCATGGCTCTTTGATAAGTATGTTAGTTTGTGCTACCTGTATCTCTGATCCGCACATCAGCTTATCTTGGTGTTTACTGACAGCTCTGCTGCAGGAATGTTTCCAAAAGAAGAGCAGAGACCCGACCCCCAGAGTGAACCTCCTAGCTCTCTCACTTGCCTACCGGGTGCCCAGGGGTCTTTTACCCACAATGCCTTTGTGTTGCTTTTCCTTCACTCATGATTGTGGATGGGCTCAAGTCTGTAAGATTTGCCGGGTTGGCTTCTAGCAGAAGGGGGTGGGTTTGGCCCAGACTACTCTTTGCTGCTCTCAGTCTTCTGTCTTCTCCTTCAAACAGGCTCCTGCTGGCTTTAATTAAGCCTAAGGAGCCTCCCTTAGGCTGGCCCTCGTGAAATAAGGTGACCAAGCTTACTAGGGCTGCTACCCAGAGGCCTGGCAGCCCCAGGCTTATCACAACAATTTTGGTTTCACATTATCCACAGAACTATCTAACCCAAACGGGAAAACATTGTCTCAAGTGCAGAAGCCAAGCAGGGCACAAGATCTCAAATAAGAAGGATCCAGATTCACTTGTTACCCAAACGGTTTAGTCTTTGGACCGATGGGCAGTGAGGAATTCAGCTCTTTAGTAATAAGGAAAACGGCTTCTGGGCAGAACCAAAAGGGTTAAGGGACAGAGCGGCCACAGCTCTGAGGTTGGGTCGGTGCCCTCGATGGGTCATTGAGATAGTCCTAGATATCCAGCTCTGCAGGAGTCCCAGTCATTAAGTACTCAGCGACACGCTAGTGCCAAGCCTGGGGTTCAAGACCCTTACCAACTTCCTAACTCCTCTTTTCCATGCTACAACCCCAAACTCTTACACAGATCCTTCGGTCTTGGAAAAGGGAAGGGAAAGGAACCACTGTACAGGTTACATCATTCGGAGCTGGGTATATCACCCTGTAAAAATGAACTGCCCCACAACCCCAGGGTCCTAACAAGCAAGAGTTTGTGTTCCCTGGGTGCTGCTTATCCCGTAGAGCTGAGAGGCCACGATTTCACATAGGCATCCGGGAACCCAGGCTGACAGGTGTCTGTCTCTCTATTCTGTTGTGGAGCCAAGTGGGACACAATCTCTACTGAGACTGAGAGTGAATGCCACTCTCTTTGCCACGCTGGTTAAGAGTACAAGGTTTGGGGCTGGAGGGTTAGCTCAGTGGTTCCGGCGCCTGCCTCGCAAGCACAAGGTCCTGAGTTCGATCCCCGATAACCACATATAATGCTGGGGGTGGAGACACGCCCACCAACAATCAACGCCGCATACCACAATGCTGGATGTGGTGGCTCATGCCTGTCATCCCAGCACTCGGGAGGCAGAGACAGGAGGATTGCTGAGTTCACAGCGGCTTGCCTGGGCACCATAGTGAGCTCAGGGCCAGCCTGAACTACAAAGCGAGACCCTGTCTCAAAAAGAAAAAAGAAAAAAAAAGAGTACAAAGTTTGGATTCAGGTCAAATAGGACTGAAATGCCGATCTCACTACTCACTAATGGTCAAATCAATCATTCAGTTTTCCAAATACAAGTTAACATAAGGTAAAATGTACACAGAAAAAAATTAATGTTCTGTAATACACAATTCTACAAGTCTGAAGCAAATATATACCATTGGATATCTATACCACAATCTGGATATACAATAGTTTCTTCTATCCAAACACTCGCTTTGCCTTCTAATCAACTCCTCCCCAACCATGGCTCATGGCAACTGTGTCTTTATTTTCATTTACAGAGCCTCATTTTAGAAGAATCGCACAACTTATAACACTCACTTTGGGACTGGTATAATGCAGCTGAGATCCACCCATGTTGATAGTGCATTCCTCTTGCTACTGAGCAATGTTCTTTGGAATGCCTGTACCACAGGGAGTTGATTCATGTAACCGCTAGAGGACATTTGGTTCCAGTGTTCCCTGCTTCCACAGCAAGCTGCTATAAACATTCATATCGAGATTATATTATTGTGGGAACATTAGCTATCATTTCACCTGGTAAATATCCAGTTAAATATCCAGGGAAGAGATTACTGGGTAACATAAGAATATGTTTAACATTTTAGGAAATCATCAAAGTGTTTTTAAAGTGGCCATTCCTATCAAGAATATAGTAACAACTCAGATTCTTAACAACCTCAGCAGAATTTATTATTTATGTTTGGGTCATTGTTATCTTTGTTAGTAGACAGCGATGATATCCCACTGTGGTTTTAGTTTTTATTTTCTAAGCAATTAATGATATTGAGGGGTTTTTAATGTACTTATGACTACCTGGATATCTTGTTAGTGAAATGTCTGCTCAAATCTTCCTCCCCACAACTTTTTTGTTTTACTGTTATTAACTTGTGAATGTTCCTCATAATTGTGAAGTCAGGTCTTTTATCAGATCTGTGATTTGCAAATGTTCTTCACAATTTGTGACCTGCATTTTCATTCTTCTTTCAGTGTCTTTCAAAGGGCAAAAATCTTAACTTTTTAAATTTTAATTTCATTGGTACAATTCAGACATACAATGATCACATGCATCATAGAGAATTTGTACTGTATATAATATATCTTGGTTCCTCTTTTTCTCCCATCATCCCTTTAATCCTTCAAATTTTTTAATTTTGATGAAGTCAGATTTTGGTGAAGTCAGTTTTCTTCACTTGATCTTAGCCAAAAGCCCGAGAAGCAATTGAAGTCAGTTTTCTTAACTAGCTCATGCTTTTTGGTATTGTATCTAGGAAATCCATGTCAGTAAAGATTTTCTCTTAAGTGTTTTATAATTTTGGATGTCTCCCAGATGTATTATCAATTTTGAGTTAATTTTTGTATCTAAGATATGGACCTAGCTATATTTTTTCCATGTAGTCAATTACTTCAATATCATTTATTTGAAACATTAAGTTGCTTTGCACTTTTAATAAAAACTTAGTGACATAAATATGTGGGCCTATTTATGTTTCTGTTCAGTTCATTGACATACTTTTTAATCAATGACATACTTTTTGATTATTGATGTACAAAAATTTTGCTCTTCTTTTAAAAATCATTTTAGCCACCTTAGTACCTTTGCCTTTGCATAAAAATTTGAATGAATTTGTCTATTTCAAAACTTTTGCTAAGATTTCTTCTTTCTTTTTTTGTGAGACAGGCTCTTGCTTTGAAGTTCAGGCTGGCCCTGAGTTCATTATGTAACCCAGGCAAGCCTGGAACTCAGCAATCCTCCTGCTTCTGCCTCTGCCTCTGCCTCCTGAGATCTGGGATTACAGGCATGATCCACCATGCATGGTACTGTGATATGTGGTACTGACTGCTGGTGGGTGTGAGTCTCCATGCCAGGCATAGTTGTATGTGGTTAACGGGATTGAACCAGGGACCTTTTGCTTGCTAGGCAGGTGCCAGAACCACTGAGCTAAATCTCCAACCACTAAGATAACTTTTTACTAGAAAAGTACTTAACCTATAAATATATCTCCCAGGAAATTACCATACAGTAAAATCTTTATTTGTGAGAATAATTCATTCTACCCATAATCCAAAGCACTTGTATATCAAAGCAGTGAGAAAGAGAAAGAAGAACCATGTAAGATTTGGCATCATATACTCATAAGACATTGTTTGTTTATCAAGTTAAAATTTCTTAAAAATGTTTGATCATCTTGCAAAATACTCGAAGACCAAGTTACAATCCGAGGTTTTAACGTGCTGACTTAGACTTTCCATTTATCTAGGTACTCTTTAATTTCCTTTATCAGTGCTGTATATTTTTGTGTGTTTTGTAGCTTATACTTTGTGCATATACATATCTTACATGTTTTGTGAAGTTTATGAGTATTTCATGTATTTTAGTTGCTATTATAAACTTTGGCTTTCCAGATTTTAAAGATTTCCTTAACATCTTCTAAGTAAATTACCGTTATCTGAAAATAAAGTTTCCTATGGATATGCCTTTTATTTATTCTTTTATTGGTCCTCCAACACAATTTGAATATGAATATTGAACGCAAACATACATATCTTGCTCCTGGTCTCAGGGGGAAGCACTCTGGTTTTTACCATTAAGCATGACATTAGCTCTTGGTTTTTTCCATCTTCATTAAGTGGAAGAAATTACAGTTCCACTACACTTCACTGGTAGGTTTTAATCATAAATGAATGTTGTATTTTGCCAATTTTTGAGAGATGATTATGTGACCTTTAGTTTTTACTCTATTAATATGATTAATTATATTGATTTAAAAAATTTGAACTTACCTTGCATTCCTGAAGTATGCTCAGTTTTACACACTACATTGCACTTTGTATACATTTTGTACTGGCTTGTCAAAATTTTCTTATGGGACAATGCCAGGCGTGGTGGCTCACACCTGTAATCTCCGCACTCAGGAGGCAGAGGCAGGAGGATTGTTGAGTTGGAGGCTAGTCTGGCTTACATAGTGAGCTCAGGGCCAGCCTGAATTACAAAGCGAGACCCTGTCTCAAATAAAATTTTTTTCTTAAGGGTTTTCCATCTATGTTCATGAAAATTTGCTATTTTAAATGTTTTTATAATTTTCACATGAGAATAATGTTGTTTGCATAGTTTGAACTAGAATATATTTCCTCCTAATCAATTTTCATGTCATATGGAATTTGTATTACTTTTTCATTTCATGTTTAGAGGGATTCATAGTGAATACATCTAAGCCTTGAGGTGCTTGTGTAGTGGGAAGGCTTAGAACTACAAGTGCTTTTCTTTTACATATGTAGATTTTCAAGTTTTCCATGTCTTTTGAGTGAACTCTGGTTGCTACTTATTCCAGAAATTTTCACCTTTTATTAAAGTTGCCAAATGTGTTGACATGAACTTGTTTCAAATATTTTTATTGACCTTGTATATTTTTTTTTCCTTTTTCAGACAGGGTCTCGCTTTGTAGTTCAGGCTGGCTCTGAGCTCACTATATAGTCCAGGCAAGCCTCGAACTCAGCAATCCTCCTGCCTCTGCCTCCCGAGTGCTGGGATTACAGGCGTGAGCCACCACGCCCGGCTATTGACCTTGTAATATCTTTAAGACCCTGTGGTAATGATGTCTCCCTCATTTTTTTTTTTTGACAGGGTCTTGCTTTGTAGTTCAGGCTGGCCCTAAGCTCACCATGATGTAGCCCAGGCAAGCCTTGAAATCAGCAATCTTCCTGCCTTCTGCCTCCTGAGTGCTGGGATTACAGTTGTGAGCCACCATGCCTGGCTCCTTCACTCTTGGTAATCATCATTTTGTGGTATCATTTTTTCTTTTAATCAAACTAGGTAAAGTTTATTGATTTTCTAAATGAACCAAACTTTATTTCATGAACTTTACAGTGTGATTTTTCTCCTTTAAATTTCATTTATTGGCTTTATCTGTATTATTATTTCCTAATGTAGAAGCTTAAGAGCTCTTTCTTTAATATATGCATACTAACCTAAAATATTTACATATAACTAGTTAAGCAATGACTTAACTACATCTCACAACTTTGATGGGCTGTGTTTTATGTTCACTTGACTGAAATTCTAATTTCTCTTTTTATTTCTTCTTTGATGTGTGGACCCATATGTTTTTCAGAAGTGTGTTATTTAGTTTCCAGATATATGAGGATTTTCCTGTTATCTAGTACTCTTTCTTCTTAATTTCATTATGACAAGAGAATAAATTTTATAGGATTTTAATCCTTTAAATTCACTGAGACTCATTTAATGGCCCAGAATATGGTCTCTCATGGTAAATGTTTCCTGCATACTTTAAAAGAATATCTGAGACAGTTTTAATGATGTACAAGTGGACAGAAAGATGTCCAAATGAGATTTATCTGGGAAAATCTTAAGTAATGCAATAATGGAAGAATTTTCCAAACTATAATTATAAGTTATGAATGTCCAGTTCTTTGTTATAAAATCATAAAGGTGGCGTGAGGAGGAGAGGATACTGTTACCAGTTCCCAATCCAAGGCAAATGGATGGACAGATTGATTGTCCTGGAGGATACTTTTCTCCAGCCATTCACATTCAAGGTCACACTGGAGAACCTGTCACTTCCCAGAACTGTTCCACATCACGGTCACGAACCCTACGGTCCCCAAACCCCTGCATCTTCCCTTCTGCGCCTTTGATTCTTCACTTTCTTCATGACGTTCCAACTTCCTGACTCCTCCATTTCTCAGTCTCTTCCTGCTCTGTTTCTTCCTCCCTGAGTCCAGACCCTCCTTACAAAGTCACTTCACCTTCTGTCGCCTTGCATTTGACATCTTCCTGTCAACCTCTGTCTCTGGGCTGTTCCAACCAGTCTGGAACCACCATTCCTCAACCTGAGCTTCTAAATGAGGCTAGAAAGAATTCCACGACCTTGTGTAACAAGCACTATTCATTTACTGTTCCTTGGCTGCCAGACCCTTTCTGCTCAGCAAACCTTATCTTTAAGGTGATGCTGTCTCCCGGTCCACATTGGAAATACTTTCCTTGCTATTCTCCTCCGACCACTATCAGCCCCTGACTCCCTCTGCAGTGTCTAGAAGGTACATACATCCACCACCAGCTTCCCCTCACCCCTGTGGTCTCAGGAAACAATGTTCTTCTCGTAACCAGAGCCCGTTCCTCTGCCTGAGTTTGCACCAAACCCCTCCCTCCTTCCACCAGACTCTTGCACCTGACTCTCACTGCTTCTACACCCTAACCACCTACTCACACCTCAATAGTTTCATGACATAGAAAAATTATTCTTAGAGGGTTAAGACTTGGTTTCTGTTGTGAAATAGAACAAGGAGGAAAGGGCGGTACGGAGAAGTATAGAAGGGCAAGAAAAAAATGATAATTTAGAAAAGAAAACAAAGCTCATCAGTATAGGGGGTTGGGAGTTGTAGGGAGGGCAGGGGAATGGGCAAAAATGAGAATTATGTCATGTACTGGTACAAATTTTCAAGGTCGATTGTGATCGTGGCATGTATATAAAATGCATAATAAAAGCAATTTTTAAAAAAGACCCAGTTTCTGGTTTCAAAAGGCAGGTTCAAAGTCCTAGAACCTTAAGACATTACTTTAAGATCTGGTCTTCAGCCTCTTTATCCATGAAATAAAGCATTTACTTTGTACTAGCCCTGATCTAAGAACTCCTGCACGTTGTCATATATTTAATCCTCTTAACAACTTTATATGGAAGCCATTTCTATGACTGTCTCTTTACTCTGAAGAACAGAGGATGAATGATCTACCTGTGACCACACAGCTTGTAAATTCAGAGACATATTTCAAATCCACGAACCCAGATTTGGCGGTCACTGTCCTAACCTCTCTTCTTGATGTCCACACACTAAGGATTTCTTTACCTTATCCAGTAAGAACTGGAATAGTGACTCAGAACAGACTTCTGAAATCTGGCCACAAGTTCTGCAAGGTGACAAATGTTTTCCTCACCATCAGCAAACACCTCTTTTTATCCTTCAACAACTCCAGACTCAGCCCCAGGAAGCCACTACCTCAGCTGGTGTTTGGGTTCCCGGCCACTTAGTGTATTTCATTGTCCCCTTCTGACACTCGTCACCCCAAGCATGCAATAAAGATAACCCATTGCACTGATAGAGGCTAAACCAGGGCCGTCAACCACGGTTGGTTCTTGTTTTAAAATAAATATCTTGTTTCTAAGTAGGAAAAGAATTGTTCAACCTTGAAGCAAATGACCACTAGGGTTTGTGTAGAATGTTTCATGATGAAGTATGCAATCTCTAGCAGTTAGGCATTGTGCTGCCTGAAGCCAGAACCTTCTGGAGTCTTGGAAATGGTGTCTACACCTGTCTTATCTGTGGCCAGACTGGCAAAAACTGAGACCACAGAGAAGTCAGGAAATGTCTTCAAGTTTTCTCATTTTCCATCCGTGTTGTGTGGACATGTGCTGATTTCACAAACAGGGTCTGAGAAGGAAGGAAGCTGGCAGACTGCATGAGCTGTTTTCCTTCCTCAGTTGCCCACATCTTACAAATTCTTCCTTTCCTTTTCAGGTTCCTTACCCCATGGCCTCTGGTACTGTAAAATCTTGGCAGGCCTTGGAGCCAAGTTTATTTGGGTTGAAAAAAGTTTAATGAGGTTTTCTTTTCTTGTTCCTGCCCTGAGTTTGAGGAGAGGGACCTACAATTTCTAGCTGGCCCCTTGTGAAGCCTTTACATGATTCTGCTATGCCTAGGGAGGGTTCTTATGAAGGTTGTTAGGAAGGTTCTTATTTACAATAAATCATCAAGATGGTGAGGCAAATCAGAAGGTCATTTCATACGAGTAGAAAGCAAATGGAATGAGATGAGCCCAAAAGCCAAGTTTAAAAGTGGATATATCTCTCCTTTAGCCCATCCAGTTTTCTTTGAAACAGTCACCTGGGACTAAACAGAAAACCTACTTTTTTTTTTTTTTTTTTTTTTGAGACATGGTCTCGCTTTGCAGTTCAGGCTGACCCTGAGCTCACTATGTAGCCCAGGCAAACCTCGAACTCAGCAATCCTCCTGTCTCTGCCTCCCGAGTGCTGGGATAGAAAACCTACTTTTGAAATGATCTCTTTGACCATAATTCATCATTTCAGCCAGATGAGAAGACCTGTCATTAATTTATCTTCAAAATACTTTTAAGATTAATAATGTTTCTTTGTTAATCAAAGACTCAGTGGGCTAAGGATCCATGCAGATATGGCCCTGTCTACTAGCCCCCAGATGTGCCCTGGGACATGACAAGCCCTTGTGGACTTTGTGTTTGTTTTTGAATGTTTTTAATGATTGAGTGACAAGTAATGAAGGGAGTTTAAATGAGCTGGTGAGTGTGTTGTGAGTATGGATATACCGGTAGCTCCACTGATAGGAGAATTATCCACTGCTCAAACTAACAATCCCCAAGTCACTGGAGATCATAGATACAGTATCTAAAGTAATGGGTAATATAATTTATTCTCTATCATCTCTCCCTAGCACACACACCACCACCACCACTTCATTAGGTTTCATCTCTTGATAAAGAAAACATCCAAGAAAGTAGATGTAATATCTAATACATTTTTTTTTTTTGAGACAGGGTCTCGCTTTGCAGTTCAGGCTGGTGTGAGCTCACTATGTAGCCCAGGCAAGCCTCGAACTCAGCAATCCTTCTGTCTCTGCCTCCCGAGTGCTGGGATTACAGACGTGAGCCACCACGCCCGGCACTCTAATACATATTTTTTTAATTAAGATACATTTTTCTTCAATTCTTGCCAATTTCTAACAACCCACACTGGCTAAGGGATTTTTGGTAGAACTAATCTGCTATAAAGTTCACATATTCCACTTCTTTCTTCAGAGGAAGGATTGAGTAGCTGTTATCCATATATTCCTATTACATTAGATAATGGATTATAGATAGAAGACTGCAGGCCAAAATGAAGAAGTTTAGTACCATTTAAAAAAAAATTGCTTTTCGAGGGTAAAGCTGGCCTGGCTTTGTCAACCAGTGCAGGGAGAACATGCAGAGGCCAGTGCCAGAATTCTAGTTTGAGTTCTTACACAAACGAGTGTGCCAAAAAGCACTTTGGGCTTCAATGTCCTCACTGAACATGAGAGAGAGAGAGAGAGACAAGACAGAGCCACACATGAACCTCTTCTGCCAGGCTCCAGAAAACATTCAAAGTTTGAGCTCTTATCCCCTTCCGTGGAAGAAACATCCTCCATTGCCATTCTATTGGTTTGATCTCCACAGCCTTTTGAAAGAATTTAAAGAGTCCTCTCGTCTACATGACTAAGGAAAGAGACAAATGACATCCTTCTTCTGCCCTCTGCTCCAATTTTAGTCCAATCTGCCCCAAGAGCATTCTGCAGAAACCTCTATTAATGTCTCCTAGACTCCTAGATTATGATGACGGTAATGATAATGATAATGTAATTATCCCAGTTTATTGATGTCGAGTGCATGTTGATTACAAATGGAACAGGAAGTATTTACTTGCCTCCTGCTTCTCCAAGCTGGTTGTAAAATCAGAGCCGAGCTTTGGAGCAAGCACGAAGCCTGCACCTTTCATAATTGTAATGGGATCCAGATGTGGCTCGGCCCCATGAAGACAAGCGATGAAAGCAGTAAATGGGTCCCATGCACATAGGCTCTGCCAGGTGGGGTCCACTCCCTGCTCTCTCTGAGCCAGTACTGCTCTGCATTTCCTCCAATTAACGCTGATGATGGGAAGAGACTGAAATGCATCCCCTACGGCAGCTTGCACGTAGTAGGTGACATTCGGTGATTTATATCGTGATTGCAGAGCGTCTCCAGGAAAGGGATCTCAAGGCAGCTGAACATGTGGTGCTCCCGGGGTGAGGCTGGGGGGGCAGGGTGGAGATTTATTGATAGGAGAGTGAGGCATCAGGGGGAAGTAGACTCCCCAGCGAAGCGGAGTCTGGGAGGGAAACTCCTGCACAGTGCTCAGGACTGAGTCCAGGAGCGTGCAGAGGATAGAGCTCAAGTCTGCTGCGCTGGAGGATCAGAGAACGCCATGTACGTGTGAGACCGAAGAAACACAGGGTGCTCCGGGCACAGCATTCAAGGGCGCCCGTCTCCTCCCTTCCCGTTCAGCTTCTCTGCTGGGAGCCAGTGGAAGGGTCTTTCTCTGTTTCCTTGTTTTATTTTTCTCAATATTCACTATTTCTTTCTCCTCTTCACTTTTAATTCCCCAGGCTTTTGGGGAGCGTTTCTGCAACATCTACTTAGAGACTTAAGGAGAAATTGTTTCCTAAGCAGTATGGAATAAGAGAAAATGTGTTTTTCTGAGGTTTAATAAGACAGATATTCAGCAAATCTTTATGAACACATCCACCTGTGTGATGATAAACAGAATCTTAAAACACTCCTAGAGGGTAATTAACAAATATTAATGTATTTAAGGAATATCCTTATTTATTTATGAAAGAAACCCATTGGTTTTAAAGAGGCATGATATGACAATAATTCTTGTCAGCTGATTTTTTTTTTTTTTTGAGACAGGGTCTCGCTTTGTAGTTCAGGCTGGCCCTGAGCTCACTATGGAGCCCAGGCAAGCCGCCGCGAACTCAGCAATCCTCCTGTCTCTGCCTCCTGAGCGCTGGGATTACAGGCATGAGCCACCACGTCCGGCATTGTGGTATGTGGCGTTGATAGTTGGTGGGCGTGAGTCTCCATGCCCAGCATTGTATGTGGTAACCGGGGATCGAACTCAGGACCTTGTGCTTGCGAGGCAGGTGCCGGAACCACTGAGCTAACCCTCCGGCCCTGTCAGCTGATTTTTTTTAAGTAATTGTAGGTTTCACTTTTACTCTAGTGTTCTAGTCTGTTTAAACACCATATATGTAAACTGGGAGGGGTTTTAATTTAAAAATTCTGCATTTGAGATATAAATTAAAATGTGTAGATTATTATAAGGAAATAAAATAATGCATCTAACTGAAAATCCTGAATAAGTGAAATCGATTTTTATAAGATTTTTTAATTTTTTAATCTTAAAAGAAAAAAATTTACCCCATCATACAAATGCATGTATTCTCTGTACAAACTATAGAAAATGAAGATGCTATAAATCAAAAAGCAGAAAATAAAAACAAATCCATAACTGCATTCTTTGTAGTAATGGAGCAGCACACACAGGAAGGGAATATTGAGGAATCATCCCAAGATAGTAGATATAAATGAGATGCAATCACCTCATTTATCAAACCTGTACTGTACTGTAAAATTGTAGTTGGTGCCAGGCTGACTGCAGTGAGTGAAAAAGACAAAAGTCCTTGCTCTGTGAGGCTTATGTTCGCATGCATACATCACCCACAGTCAGCACTGGTTTCTCCTAGTCATATGTATGGCTTCTTTTTCTTTCTGAAAGTAAAACACAATGGATTATTATTTTAATGAAAATCATTTATACCTTCTATATTCCCTCCTAACTTCTTTAAAGAGACTCTGTTATGGCTTGTATCTAGATGTCTCCCCAAAGTCTCATGCACGCATAACTGAGGCTTTTGCGAAGGGGCTGAATCTAGGTGGTGTGATGCTGGGATCGAGGATGTAATCCTGTGATCGAATTAGAGCGCAATGCTAAGATTAAGAGTTTGAGTACTACCCATCTTCTTGGAGGGTTGCCTGGGTAAAATATAAAAGACAGAAAGAGGGCTGCTGTTGTTACTGCTTGTCCTTGTTTGCTGCTTGCTGCCTTCTGCTTGCCCTGCCCTGCCATGGACTATTTCTCCTTTGCCATATCCTTCAACTTCCCCTGGAACCAGCTGACTCTGAACTGAAACCTCTATAAATGTTGAGCCAAAATGAACTTTTCCTCCTTTAACTTGGGGGGGGGTCAGGTGTTTTGCCTCTGCAGTGAGGAAAGTAATTAAGATGGACCTTCAGTGTCATTTTGCATTCTCTACGACACAACACCGTGTGTTCGGAAGGCAAGGGAACCAAGAGGCCACCCAGGTCTGCGGCTGCTCTGCTGCACCAGCCACCGCACTCCGACTTGAGCAGTTGTCCCTTCGGCCTCAGCGTCCTCATCGGCAAACATCTGGGCCCAGACAGTTTCTAAAATACCTTGATGTTTCCAAATTGGTGACATCCTACTTCCGTAATTGCCTTCTACTTACACAGGCAAATTTGGATAAGTAGGTAAAATCTTGTTATTTTTTTCTGAACAAAAAAAGAGAAAAAATGTTCTGCATTAAGATGTTCTTAATGATGACTGTAATTATTGCATGGTGGACATGCTAATATTTTGCATATATAATATATTGGGAAAAGTATCTCTCAAAATGTTTGTTGAATGCTTTAAAGAAAATACATTTCTGAAAGTATTGAACAGGCCAGTATTTTAGGAAAAGCGAGCATCAGTATCAGAGAATTACATCCCTGAGCTCTGAGGACCCCAGGACTCTGCTCAGAAAGACACAGATGTTTTCCTGCCTCTTGTGGAGATGGCAGGTGGTGACTCAGTAGGGTTTTGGTTGGGATACTAAAGAGCAAATTTCTTTTTCTGAGTCTTTAGAAGGGAGAATAAAGCTCCATGTTCTGCTCCTCTCTCCATGGTTTTGTCTCATTGATCTTATATTGGCAAAAATAAGGAGACACTGAATTCAATAGTTTGGCAGATGATAGCTCCATTTGTGACATTAAAAACAATTATACTACTTTTAAAGAATAAATGTATAATTATTTTCCACTAAACTTTCCTTTAAATGTAATGAAATTAACTTTTATTATAATATATATTTATAACTCTAACTTAAATTATTTTAGTTTCCCCAAGAACAATCCAAATAATGATATGCAATATTTCAGTATTCCTCAAAATCACGTTGTCTGTCAAAAATAAAATTATGTAAAGCCGAGCATGGTGATTTATGCCTGTAATCCCAACACTCAGGAGGCAGAGGCAGGAGGATTGCTGAGTTTGAGGTTTGCCTGGGCTACATAGTGAGCCCAGGGCCAGCCTGAACTACAAAGCGAGACCCTGTCTCAAAAATTAAAAATAAATAAAATGATGTAAAATGATTTCCTATACAACTGTCTGGCTACCCAGTTTGGGGGAAATAGTACAGTTCGCCTGGTTCTCAGCCAGTTTTATATGTCTATCAAGAATCGGTGTACAGCCAGCCATCCAGGTGTCGCTGATGGATTGTCCAGGGTGGGTTTAGCTGCCGTGCCCACGGGGAGGCAGTGACTCCAGGGGCTGTGGGTGCCATGCCAAAAGGAGACGGGAATGGGCCTGGTTGTCCTGAGAAGCTGGAAGTATGGGTTATCAGGTGAAACTTTAGAATGTCAGTTGCTTTTTAAAATACACCTTACAGTCCACTCCCCCCCCTGTGTCCCCAGGGTATTTGTGATCCAGGGTAACCCTCGGACTGCAGGTGATGAGGGCTCATCAGCGAGGTCTTCAGGTGAGTGAAGAACAGATGAGCAGGAAATTAGAAGGCATGGAGTACCGTGTGCAGGCAGAGGGAGGGATGTCAGAGTCACAGGGTGGGGTGGAGAGAGCGAGAGGGCTCAGAGACAGGAGCATGCTGGTAGATTCCCGGGACTTGTGGCTTCACGAGAAGAGAGCCTCGGACTGGTGAGTGGAGGAGGGCTCGCTCTGTCCTCTGAGAGGGCCATGCTCAGGCTCAAGGGGGCATCTCTTCCCTGGCCAGCTTTTCAGTCTAGTGGAGCGAAACAAAGGCAGAATTTGGTGATTTGTTTTATTTTATTTCATTTTTTCAGTTAAAAAGGAAGAGGCAGGAGATGAAAGATGGATGAACTCAGCTTTGGAGTGAAAGGACGGAGGCTAAACGCTGGGGGCCTTAGGGACAGCAGACACCACCCCAGGAGCTTCTAGAACCAGCCCCGGCGTGGCTGTGATGGAGGCGGGACGGGGACAGGGGAAACACAGAGATCAGGATGTGCCCGCCAAGAGGGCTTTGTAATCAGTTTGGGAAGTTCTGTGATTTCTCCCTGCTCATTATTCCTGTGACCACCCCTGTCCGTGTCCTTGTAGTGGTGAGATGAAAGACTTGTGAAAGAAGCAAGGATGCTTGTTTATTTTGAAGATCAGCAAAAGGAAGCCTGGGCTACAAGCATGCTGGGTAGTTCAGCCCTGAGCTAGGACGGCGTCCATGAAGGAGAGAAGAAGGGGAGTGTAGATTTAGAGAATTTGAGTACGGGAAGGGCTGGGTAGGACGCTGAGCCCCAGCTCCGAGCAGGAGGGGGCAGGAAGGTGAACCCAGCTCCCTCTTGCCAGACCAAATACAGGGTGCCTAATTAAACCTGAATTTTAGACAGACAGCCACAGAATCTTAGTGTAAGCCTGCCTGTACAACACCAGGGACAACTCAGACTAACATATAATTTGCTGTTTATCTGAAATTCTAATACAGTAAAGCACCACACATTTTTATTTGCTAAATCAGACAACACTGCTATTTGTTTATTGCCAGATCTTCAACACCATGGCACCACAGTGTGATTAGGGGTCACATACTATAAGCAGCATGTATTTTTTTTTAATTTTTATCTTTATTGGTACATTGTGCAAACACATCGCAATCACACTCGATATTGGGAATTTGTACCAGTATTTTATTTGCCAAATTTGACCACATGGCTTTTTAGTGAAGGCAAAGAGTCCAGAGAAGCAGCCAACTGTACTGAAATGAACTAGCTGGCAAAGCTCAGCAGGTCGCATGCCACTTAGGGCGGGAAGTGCCATCCAGGGGCAAGAGGGCTTCCAAAACTTGAGCTACGTACTCATGGTCCCGGCTCATCTTAGTTTGGGGATCTTGGGTAAGTGATGTTGTATCTTTTTTTTTTAATTGAGACAAGGTCTTGCTTTGCAGTTCAGGCTGGCCCTGAGCTCACTATGTAGCTGAGGCAAGCCTCAAACTCAGCAACCCTCCCGCCTCTGCCTCCCAAATGCTGGGATGACAGATGTGAGCCACCACACCTGGCACTGTGGTGTATGGTACTGATTGCTGGTGGGCATGAGTCACCACCCCTGGTACTGTGGTATGTGGTTATTGGGGACCAAACCAGGGACCTTGTACTCCTTAGGCGGGTGCCAAAACCACTGAACTAAATCTCCAACCTGTGATGTTGTATCTTTGAGACATAAACCTGGTTTTCTTATCGGTAAAATGGAGCAAATGACATTTTCTCATTTAGCAAATGTTAAATGAGATGCTGTGCGTGTGACATCCCTATCACAGTGCCGAGATAAACTGCTCAATAAAATGGTGAAGAGGGTTCCTAGAATTTTGTTCCTAGGATGCACTAGGTGGGTACACTCTTACGGTCAATGCCCAGTTAAAGAAAATCACGGCAGTCCTTTCATTGGACTTAGCCACCCACAGCTATTGGCTAGTTGTATTCCCTGAAAGATTCTGGGGCTTTATAAGCAAATAAAAGCACCATAATTTAGGACCAGGCGGGTTATATCCTCAAAACAGAGTCTCCCTCCAAAGGAACTTAGTCATCACCCCGCAGAGAGGAGGGGGAGACACCAAGCACCCGGTGTCTGAGAGCTATCTCACCTCAAGGAAATGAATGCTGATTTGCTGCTCAGTCGAACACCGAGCTGGGAAAGCAGGTCTCCTGCTTCCTCCCCACATTCCTGCAATAAACTCAGATTCCCCCGGATTTAGGTGTATGGCCAAGGAATCTCCAGGCATATAAAGGGAAAGCTTGCTATTTGCAAAGGAAAAGAAAACCACTTCTGACTTGTTTACTAAAAACCTGTTTCTTCTTTTTGCTTACATTTATTCATCTTTGTCAGAATCACTGGGTTACAAAAATAGAGAAATTCTGAAAGTTTCACCTACATTTCTTTGACTCTGATTTTAGTGGGTGAAAAACGAAAGACCCTGGAGATGGAGAGCAGTCAGATGTGGATGGAGGATGCTCGAATTTTTGTTCTTGGGTTCCATTCACAGCCAGAAGAGGGAATCCAGGCTATGGGAACCTTTTCTCCCTCTCTTAACGAGGGCATTTTCCCGGGTGATCATCAAAAATGCAGGAAAAACAAAAGTCTGATCATACTACCATTTCTTTCTCTCTAGAAGGTCCTGTCCCGGAGCAACAGCGTTGTAGAAAGAGACCCATGAGCTCTATTTTTCATTTTGGCCTCTGACACTTCAGGCAAATCCCAGGTATTCAGAGTTGCTCCCCTCCTTCCGTCAATGAGACCCCAGTGGTCTACGTTCTGCCTACCTCAGTGGTTACAGAGAGTGAAATAAGATAATGTGTGTGAGGTGCTGATGCGCCCTGGACCCCGTCGTCAGTACACTCTTCTTCATCTCTCCTGCTCAAATGTCACAAAGAGCAGACTGCGGAAGGGCGAGAAGGGTGACGGTCTTGTCCAGGGCCCACTGGCCTTTCCGGTTATCTCATGAGCTGTCACGTGAGAACAGAACCCACTCAGCGCTGTTTCTCCTGTCTGGGATGGATCAAGGTTCCAGTCCCGAGCAAGGTTCCAGTCTTGAACAGACTGGTGCCTCTGTGGAACCATGACAGGCCTCTCTAGGATCCGCTGGATGAATCTGGACAGACATCGCCTTTCTAAAGGAACGCTTGGACTTGGAAGCTGGACCGGAAACTTTGTCTCTTATTTCCCAAAAGTACAAAGGCTCTGGCTTTGAGTCCATGCACAAAATTCTGACTCCCAACCGACTGAGTAAAACTGCGTTTGTTCTACTCTACCATTTTTCTTCCCAAGCTGGTTGCGGCAAGGAGCTGGTGCAGAACAGGGCTTTAGACCCCTGTGGTCTGACTAGCTGCCGTGGGGGAAGTGCCCACCAGAAGTCATAGTGGGAAATATAAGATACTTGAGCAAGGACTGTTCAATTCCTCGCTGATTTCCCAGTGTCTGAAGCAATACCAAGAGCGCAGTAAGAAGTCACAGTGTATTTGGAACAGAGAGTCGGTGTAATGTCTACAGGGAAGGCCACTAGGTCCCTAAGCAACCTTGTTTTTCTGAGGTTTACAGATGTTACCCTCTGCCTTCCATTCACGGGAGAGCTCCTGGCATTCTCAGAGGCTGCACAACTATTTTGCCCATTTCCCAAATTATTTTCAAATTCCCACATAAACTCCTACTTCTTCTTACTTTAAATTTTAATATAGTGTAAATAGGTATTGATAATGAAAAATATTTTAAAAACTCTTCTTACTTCTATGAAAAAATAAAACAAAATCTTATAAAAATATTTAGAGATGGGCCGGAGATTTAGCTCAGTGGTTCTGCCACCCGCCTTGCAAGTGCAAGGTCCTGAGTTCGATCCTGGTAACCACATACAATGCTGGGCGTGGTGACTCATGCCCACCAGCAATCAATACCACACACCACATGCTGGGCATGGTGGTTCACACCTGTAATCCCAGCACTCAGGAGGCAGAGACAGGAGGATTGCTGAGGCTTGCCTGGGCTGCATAATGAGCTCAGGGCCAGCCTGAACTACAAAGCAAGACCCTGTTTCAAAAAAAAAATTTTAGAGAATAACAATGGTCAATGTACTGTGTATTATGATCTTAAAAGAAGAGCCAAACATCACCCAGAGCATAAAAAAGACTCTCTCTTGATTTGAAAAGAAAAAGAAAGCACATGTATATAGGGGGTAGGAGTTGTGGGTGGGTAGGGATATGGGTAAAAATGAGAATTAACTCATGTCATATACAGGTACAAATTCCCCAGTGTTGAGTGTGATTATAAGCTATATTTAAAATGTACCAATAAAGAATTAAATTGAAAAAGAATTCTTTCTTAAAAGAAAGAACAAACGAAAGGGCAAAATTTTTTCAATGAACAAAAGAAATAGTATAAAGGAAACAAATCAGAGTTTATCTTAAAATATTTTTTAAAAACAATAGATAATTTGGGAAGAAAATGTATTGATATGCAGTGGAGAACTACTCTGCCATAAAGAAGGATAAACTTGAGAAATTCATGGGCAAATGGATGCAACTTGAGAATATAATGTTAAGTGCAATAAATCAGATACCCAAGCTTAAATATTGCATAATTTCTCTTATATGAGAAGCTAAATGTATATATGTATGTACATGCAAATATATGTGTGTATTTATATGTAAGTATATGAAGTAAGATATTCAAATAAATGATTTTTATTGCTGGATTGTTTCAAGGTTAAGGTTTCCCCACTGTGAACTTACAGTTTTCATGACTTAATCTTTATTTTCTGTGTTTCATGTAGCGCTGTTTCAAAGATAATAGTTATCAATTATTCTTTTCCTTGTCCAAAGATAAGAGCTGACAGACCAATTGAATCTTGGTGTTTGCGTTGAGAATCAGGAAGAGATACGTACTTCTTTTAATGTTCTGAGTGTTAAACTGTGAAGTGAAGTGCTTTATCTAAAACTCTGGACAAAACATAGGCTCTGCTCTCATCAGTACAAGGTGAGGGTATGAATTAT
Source organism: Thryonomys swinderianus (assembly GCA_004025085.1). Taxonomy (NCBI): domain Eukaryota; kingdom Metazoa; phylum Chordata; class Mammalia; order Rodentia; family Thryonomyidae; genus Thryonomys; species Thryonomys swinderianus. The sequence continues at coordinate 33,504 of PVIC010004650.1, forward strand.
ACCTGAAGGAAGGGTGTAGGGAGGCAGAGAGCAAGTCGGAAACATACTCCACAAGGGTGATGCACAGACCCTTCACACCCTCAGCAGCTGCCGCTAATTGAACACACAATCTTCCCACTAAGTCAGCCGATCCTTCTTATCAATACACTGTTACCAGGTGATCACAGTGGGGCTTGTGGGTCACAGCCATTTAACATATTTATTGAGTGCTAACGATACGCTTGGCAGTAGAGTATGCTTGGCACTAGAGTTTTGCCATGAATACAACAAGCAAAAATTTCTAGCCTCCTAGAATTAACATTACTATGGGGGTCCCAGGGTCAGTAATAGAGACGAGTGACACGAGTGGTGTGTTCAATAGGAAGAAGAACAGCAGAAAAACAGATGGGGGGGGCTGGAGTTTGATGAGAAGGGAGGGATAAACTGTAGGGTGGGGTGGCCACGGGTAGCCCAGAAGTTAGTGGTTTAAACCCACACAGCTATTTTGCAGTTTCTGTGGGTGGTGAATGAGAGAGGACCCTGGTTGGATGCTTCCAGTTTGGAGGCCCTCGTGAGGTTGTGGTCAAATGTCAGTTATTGTCATCCAGAGGCCCAGATGCTGCTGCCAAGCCTCCCTCTAAAGATATCTTAATACCTGGGCATTCGCAGGGACCTCAGTTCCTTAGCACATTACTCTTCCACAGGAATGTTTGCGTCTGTGCTGGTCTCTGCAAACACCAGAGAGATTCTGAAGGGAGAGATGGAAACAAAACAAGAATATCTGCGTCCTAACCTCAGAAGCTACATCCTGTCCTTTCCACCTCTTACCAGCTGCTTATGTGAGCAGTAGCAGTACATGATGCCTGGGGGTTAGATGGCAATCGTGCTGCAGAAAATGGAAGAGAAGAGATGGGGTTGAATGTAACCGTAAAACCCTAGGCAGCCAGAAGAGCACCGGAGAGCATCAGTAGAGGAGGCCTGAGTCACAACAGAGAATGAATCCTGGGAGATCTTATGGCTGTTTGCAAATGCTGTTGACTTTTTAACCCAATGTTGCAGTTACCTGCATCACAAACCAACCCAAAACTTAGCGACACAAACCAATCATTTTCTTATGCCAATGGGGTCTGCAGGCCAGGAATGCAAATAAGATGTGGTTAAGGACATCGCTCCCATGTCCCACGGGGTTTCCCATAATTGCTAAGGGCCCAAGGCTGAAGGCTGAATTTTTGGAGGCATCTTCTCTCACATGTCTCTAGTTGATGCTGCCTATTGGTGGGGAATATAAATGCTGCTCGCCTAAAGTTATATTCTGAGAAGACCATGTAGAGGAGAAAATACTATTGCAGTCATCTCTGTAAAATTTACCTGCTGCTCTCTCTGCAGTGGGAAAGAATTATATTATTTTAAGCAAGGCCATCCCACGGTCTACTCATGTTTAAATTGGCTATTTCCACTAGTTGTGTTGAGGACAGGCCAACAAAGTACAAGGACAAAAGCATGAAAACTGAAACTCAGCCAGTGAAGTAATGAAGAGACCTTCCGTATGGGAAGCACTGTGTAACACGCGAGGCAGCATGGCCCGGCTTCTAGGAACATTACAGTTTCTTGGGGGTTTGTTGAACTTCGATGTGAGCTCAGTGTTTTGTTTTGTTTTTTAGTGTGTATTTTATTTTACTTTACTTTATATGTGTGAAGTGTGAACACCAGTCTGAGCTCTGGGAAAAGGTTCAAGTCAATGATATAAATGTTAAAATATGGATTTTGAAAACAGAAATTGGATGCAATCACCACAAGAGTATAGATGTATATGAGAGAACCCTCCCCTTCCCACCCAGCCAAATGTCATTCTAGTTCTGGAAGGTCAGGCAGATGAGCAGATGCTGGCTCATGGGCTGGGTAGAAGAGTGGTCAGTGGAGATGGCATCCTGGTAGCCAATGAAGAGGGTTTTTACAAGGAGTTGGGAATAACTAACTTGTAGGCTATTGGCTTACTGAAGAATTCCCATCAGGCCTATAAACATGGAGGCCATTGACTACTGGTGCTGGGTGAACCCTTAATTGGAGAGAATTCATGAGAAATTGGATACAAGAAGTAGAATCGTGCCCTTTGAGAAACCTGATGAATTTTGCAGCAAAGGAAAGAGCTAACCCCTGGGTTTTCATTCACACTAGAGTGGATACAGAAAGGATTCAGATGAATAGGCTTTGGAGTTAGACTACTTCACTTTGAAATCTGGCTTTGTATTTTACTACCTGTGGGAACTTGGTCAAGTCAACCTATCTGAGCCATCATTCTTCTTCTGTATGTGAGGGTAACAGTAGTAATAGTAACTCCTCAAAAGGTGAAGAGTTAGCTGCCAGATACAGTGTTTGGAACAGTCTTGTCACATGGTGAGCATTCGAGTAAGAGGTCATCATGGAAATGATGGTGACAGTGGACCCAGTCACATTTCCATCCCTTGCAGGAGAACCTGGAGCAAAAAGAGAGAAAGAGTAGGGTAAGACTCAATGGATACGTGAGCTGCCAATCCAGGCATGGCGCCCATATTGGATCCATTTAACCTAAGATGGGCTGGAAACTGAGAGCAACAATGATCCACAAAGAGAGGTGAGGCTGAGTGGCAGGGATTAGCAACTTTACCAGTCTCTACTCACTGCTGAAAACATACACTTTTTTTTTTTTTAAATCAGGCATTGCTCAAGGGACAATGGTTTTGTGGTAGAACATTTTGTTTATATTTCCTTGTTTCCTGAGGATCCTCCCTGGAACAAGGGATTTGATTCTTGTTTGTCTTAGCTGGTCTAGTAGACGCTTGTTTTAAGATTCAAAAGCAATTCTGGCTTTTGGAAAAATATCTTTCTACAGTGTTATCTGATGGCCTTTCACAAGTATGGATTCTACAAAAGAAGGGGCACTGAGGCAGAGAAGAGTCAACAATCTCCATCAAAAAGCCTCGGAAACTGCCTGAGAGGCTTTTAAAATTATTGTTGGATTCCTACTGAATTCATACTAGAAAATGTTGCAAGTGGTACAATGTTATTTTTTAAACAAATCTCTCTCCTATTTCCATTTCCTCCATAGATGGTGGCCTTATAATTTATCACTCAAAAGCAGAACTTTCTTATGAAAAGGAGACATTTGTAATAATTGTCCTGGGGCAATAGATGTAAATTGGGTTTGTCCTGAGGCACCTTGAAAATATCCTTGGAAAATAAAAACACTTATAATTTCTATTTCTACATAGCCGTGTTATGGTTTTGATCAAATTTGTCCCAACGAAGCTTCACATGCTCATAGGCATGGCCTGTGAAGGTAACTGGTCATGCGGGCACAGTACTCTTCAGCGGAAACACTCACTGGCTAGTTGAACAGTGAAGGCTGCTGTCAGAATCAAGATAGGTCCTGCTGAAGGAGGTGGGTCATGGAGCTGACCTAGAAAGCTATGTCTGTTTTCCTGGTTCCTCACTTTTCTCTCTGCTTCCTAACTGCTGTGACATCAGCCGCTTTGCTCTGCCCAAGCCCTTTTGCATTGCCATTTCTGTGTTTAAGCCTGCCAAAACGGACTGAAACTTCTAAAGCTGTGAGCCAAAATAAACCTCTCCTGAGTTTTGCGTGTTGGATATTTGTGCCAGTGAAGAGGAGAGTGACTGAGACAGATTTGGGGACCGAGAATAGGGCTGTTGCTGTGACTACCTGACCATGTTTTTCAGAAGCCATTGGTACTGGTTTGTGGGAAGAGTTTGGAAAGTACTGGAGATGGTGGTTAGAGAAGGCACAGAATACTGTAGGTTGAGCTGGATGGAAGATTCTGGTCAGAGCTAAGGTGACCAGAATGTTCACAGTAATGCTCAGGAAGTTTCAGCAAGTCCAGGTTCAGGAGGCATCAGTTGGAAACAGGGATTCCGTCGGCAGTTGGACTCCAGACCATGTCTGTTATTCTGCCACAGAATATTTATCTACATTTTGCTCATGATCTGAGACTTTGGGAAGGGCTGAGACTAAGAGAGGCAGACTAATCTGGCAGAGGAAACTGAAGGCACCCCAATATTCAGGGTGTGCTATGGGTACAACTGGCAGAATTTAGCTAGGCTTATAATGAAAATCGAGTGAAAAAACATGGCTAAATCATTGAAAAAGTTTTAAGCTTGCTCTGAAAGGAAGCACTTGCAAAATAACACCTTGGAATATGAAGTGGATGAAAAGATTAGCAGATACTTCGCATCAAGACAACAGGAAAGACACCTTAAAAACATTTCAGAAACCATAAAGACCCCGAACATCATAGGATCAAGGGTGCAAAAGTGAACAACTTTGCTTTGAGAAAAACCCCCAGGAAACCCTGTTGAAGAAAGTCCTCCTAGGAAACTGGTTTCCTGATACTTGATTCACAGAGTGCTCATCATCTAGCCATCAAACATCACTGCTACCATGATTCAAGGGAAATCAGCTATTGCTGGAGCTTGCAGCAGACCTCAGTATCATCCACATGGTGCTTGTTTTAGGGGGGATTGCAGAACGTAAGCACTGTGGAGTCAAGGAGGCTTCCACTCAGATACAAAGGAAGGCCTGGGTGGCCAGACAGTATGCTCCTGAGAAGGCAGTGTGTGAAGTTATAAAGGGGAGTGGGGACCTTAGGAAGTTGGAGAAGCCTGAAATGTGGAATATCTAAGGAAAGTATTAAGCAGTGAGCACAGTTGCAGGTAGTGAACAGTCATCCCGAGAGGCCATGAAGGTTGCAACTAGCAGTGCAGTATGGGTGGAGGCATCCAAGCCATTTGGAGAAGGACATGAAACTGCAGAATCTGATGTTTGCCTTGCTGGGTTTCAGTGTTGCTTTGCTTCCATTCCTTTCTGTCCTCCTATTTCTCCATTTTGGAAAGGAAGAATTTATGCTATGTCATTGTGTGTCAGCAATGTTTATAGGAGCTCACAGCTAAGGGTTGGCCTTGAGTCTCAGAGGAGATTGTGGATTTGGACTTTTTGGTACTGCTGAAACTTTAAGACCGGTGACTCTTAGAGATGGACTAAATACATTTTGCACAATGAAATATGTGTGAAATTTTTGGACACTAGAAGCACAATGTCATGTTTTAGACTGAGAATGTCCCACCAAAGCTTTTTGCACTCACAGGCAGGATTGTTGCGGGGGCTGGGTCATGGGGGCCACTGTACTTACCAGAGGAATCACTGGTAAGTTCAGCAGCTGAGTGTGCTAGAGGAAAGTGGCATCTGGCCCAAAGTGGCACGTCACGGGAGGTATAGCTTCAAATGGGTGTATCTTCCTTCCTGGCTCCTAAGGCCCCGCTGCTTCTATGATATAAGCAGCTTTCCTCCTCTAGGCCCCTCTGCTGTGATATTTTGGCCCAAGAGCCAGGTGATCAAACTGTAATCACGAATAAAAAGAATAAGCCTGTCCTCCTTTAAGTTATTGTATCCCAGTGATAAGAAATTGACTAAAACAGCCATCTCTCAGTAGGCAGAAGGTCTCCACAGAGAGGAACTGAGTATTGAATTTAACTCAGCACAGCTAGGGTTTGGATAACTTGAAACCTGAAGATGATTAAAACTCATTCCAGAAATTGACCAACAGACCTTCTACTAATGTTCACCATCCTGACCATGCTCTGAGACCCTTGAATACAGTTCAGCCGCTAGATGTTTTGGACCAGAATTAATGCCTCATCATTTGGTAGTGGATTGCTCACAGAACAGGTCCTCAGAACCCATGTCCATGTCCCTCTAACTATGAGCAGTGTCTTCATTCTGGGCCTGACTTCAGAGCTACTCACGCAAGGAAGAACCTGAGTAGACTGGATGACCTGGAGCTCACTCTCCTCTGAGATCTAGGTGTTCCTCATTGATAAGAAGAAGGTAAGAGGTGCTTCCTATCCAGAGCCCTGTCTGACTTCAGCATGTTCACTGCTGAGCTTGCTTATTCCCTCTATCTGACTTCCATCCTCCTAGATTACAGTCTGGATCACACAGAAGCATAAACAATGCTTTTTGAATCAATGATGGCTTTCTCCATGTTGCTGTCATAATGCCGTTCAACTAGTGAAATTACCCTACTGTGTACAAAAGGCAGATGCAGGAAACCTAATCTATTTTGATGTCACTGTGATTTACTCAGAGGGTCTGGCCACTCCTAAGCCTGGTCTAGGACGCTGTGGGCTGACTGAGTTAGTATTTTCTGGCCAACATCAGTAAACCTGGTTTGAGAGCTCAGAAACAGAGATATCCCAGTTGAAAGGATGAAGAGAATAGTAATGATGTTGGATTCGGAAGGTCTGTGACAATTACTGCTATTTAGTAATTTCTGGAGCTCAGTGGATGCTCTGCATAGTTCATTACCTACTTCTTTGCTGACAGTCAACATGGTTAACATCTTCAGAAAAAGAAAAAAATTTCCTTCTTCTTGTTACGGCTCCAACATTTCATCTACTGAAAACTTCCTCCAATCTGTACTGATTCAAGTCTACTTGATTTCACCTGTCCAGATAAGAATCTGTAGACCCATTCTTCAAAGCTTTGGCTCATGAATTACTTATATTAGACTCTCCTGGGGTGCAGATTTCAAAATGCAGTGTCCAGGATGCTATCAAATCAGTCTTTGGCAGTAGTCCTCAAAAGTACATTTTAAACTTCCTAACTGATTCTTATGCAATTATTTTGATGATCAATAACCCCAAGCTCTTACAGTGGTTTTCACTAGGGTCACCTGGAGGACTTCTAAAAAAAACCCAAATGTCAGGCTTTTCCTTAGTTCAATCCAATCATGCCTGGGGTAGAATTTGACTTAAAGTATTTCCTGTAATCCTGTGTATAGTCAAGTCTGAGAATCATTTCTATAGACTTACTGTTCTTCTAAGATGACCAGGCTTCCCTTTCATTGGAGGCTGGCATCTAGAAATTTTACTTCAGCCAAGAGTGACCCTCCTGTCTGGAAGTCAAGGCCAGTGTGACTCCCAGTGTGTTTTGCAGACCCTGTTGGTCCATGAACACTTTCTTTACTGACCTGCAAGGAACTTATGCCATTATTAGAAACAACCACACCCTTAGGAAGTAAAGAAATAGTGTATATTCTGATGCAAGGTCCTTATCTGTTAATAGATCAGTAACAAATAGTTTCATTGGTGCTTTGAGCAATGCTGGCTTGGGTTTCACAGAGAGAGTAAGGGGGTTACCTCGAAGGTTTTCATCACAATAGTGTCCAACTACTGACTCCTGGAGCAGCAATAGCCAACACAGAAACCCAGCCCTCATTAAGAAGTACACCATTATCTTAGAAAGCTGAGACACTGCCCACAAGAAAAGATACTGGGACCCAAGAAGGACTGGGTGGAAACAAGGAGCCCAACATGAGTGGACAACCATTATGAAATCCTGTGTTACAGCTAGTATTTAGTGTCCTCCCAAAGCCTCATGCACTCATAAGTGGGTTTTTTTTTTTTTTCAGATCTGCTTGGATCTAGGAGGTGTGTGTGGATTAAGGGTGTGTGAATATAAATTAAGGGTATGATAACTAAATTAGTCTACTGATTGGTGTAGCATAATTCTGAGAGTGGTCCCACCCAAAATGTTTGTACCCTGGATGGAGTAAAAGGGAAAGGGAGGTTTGATACTGCTGTTTACTGCTTCCTGACTGCTATGCCATGGACTGTTTCTCCTTTGCTATGTCGTCTTGTCTTAGAGCCAGCTGACTATGGACTGAAATCTCTACAAACTGTGAGCACAAATAAACCTTTCCTCTAATATGTTTGTGTCAAGTATTTTGTCTCAAAGTACAAAAAAAGTAACTAAGACACCTTGTGATCTCAAACTTGATGCCTCCTTGATCACCATCCAGCATAGATCAAGGCCAAGAGATCCCACAGATGGCTCTAGGGTCTCAGGCATAAAAGAAGGAAAACTAATCTTATCACATTTCAAACAGAAAGAAGCTATGTTAGCTCATTTCTGACTTTTCTCACTTAGTGACAGATATGGTCGTCAACATGGCAGCATAACCTCACCTATGTTACCAATGCATGTGAATGACAGCCAAGCTTCTTCCCCATGGTAACAGCAAAGACAGGGACTGACCCACCTTAAACCAAAATAGGCCATGTCCCCATCTCTAAACCAGTCCTTGAGATTCTGATTAAATTTACTTTGGTCATATGACCAACACTAGATCACAGGTGTGTGAGTCCCATCTGAAATCCGCTCATTGAAACAGAGAAGTGGAGCCAGCCAAGGAAGGCTGATGAGCTCCACTGATAGTGAGAGGAGTGGCCACTGGGCAAGTGACAATACTGCCAGCACCTAGAGCTACTTGGAAACACCAGCTCTGCATGTCACATAGAGGTTCACGCTCAGGCCACTCGGTACCACCAGGCACTGCACAGCCACCATCTCAGTCTGTACGGACACACAGAGGCATCCCAGTCCTAAGCAGCCCACAGACATGACACCCACCTCTGCCCTCCATTTGATTCAGAGGCATCCTCCAGAATGGATATTTTAAAAGAATTTGCTCTTCATGTTGCTTCTCCAACTCTAAGTAAAATGATCGCCTTTCCCATTCATTCATTTCCTCATCCACCTGTGTTTCAACACTGAGTACAGATGGTGTTAGTAGTAAGAGATGCCCAGACAGAGAAGTCACACTGCCCTCATTCCGAAGATGCTGCCTTAGTAATTCCCTGTGGATGTCATTTCCTTGTCTTTCTTAGTTCCCTCTCCTCTAAGCCTGGAGCAGAGAGGGGGGGAAAAGGCAAAGCTTCATACGGGGTCTCTGGTGAATGAGGAAAATCCTGGCAATAGATCCTCTCCAGCCAAAAATGAGATAATACTCTTAAAGAAAATCCCTCTTGATATGTTTTCCAGGGAAATGTGACCTGGATCTGGACAGGAGAGCTCTTTCCCAAATGCTTGGCCAACTGAGACTTCAACAGCTGCCTCCTGAAAGACATCTCCGAGGCTGCGCTCAGAAAGGCCCATGTTCTTGACAAATCGTGGCATTTTACATTGTACACTCGTGGAGGACATGGGAAGAAAGTCTATGGAGGACCCTCGGGGTCCTGTGTTTGACTCGCGAAGCCACGTGAGAGCAGCAGAGTCGCTCACCAGGAGAGGAGGGAGGGCCGTGAACCAGGGCCGTTTCCCGCATGGGTGAGAGGACCGCGGAAGGGGGTACAGGAGGGGAGGCAGAAGGCCAGGTGTCCTGGCTGCTGCAGAAGCTGTGCTAAGGCGCTGCTAAGGCCAGAACGCCCCCCTCCCAGCCCCCAGCCTCCCAGAGGCCAGACACTCACTCGGGAGCTGCAGGGTGGAGAAATGAATGAATGCACGAATTAGTTTAGAATGTGGTAATTTACAAAGAAATGGAAGTCACCACACTACTTGCCCGCTCCCTGCAGCTGCATATTTGGGGGTTCTGGTGCTACCTTTGCCTGTCCTTTAAACCTCCCTGTGGTTCCAGGGAGCCTGGACAGTGTCTGGGGGAGACGGAAACAGCAGGATCTGAGCCAGGCTGAGCATGGACAGGCTGGAAGACCTGATGGGGCACTTCAAGGTGCAGCCCCTCGAGCTGATGGACCGCTTCAGCACAGAAAAATACTCGCCGGCTTCTAGAGAAGGTGCTTTGGTAAAGAGCATGTATGTGTGGAGAGGGAGAGGGAGGAAGTTGTGCAGATATGAGGGAAAATCCGAGAGAAAATGACTGTGAAAAACATCTTTGTTAAGTAGCAAAAGCAGCAGCTGGACCAGATTAGCTGTTCCCTTCTCTCCCCTATTTTTGGACTTGGAAAGAAAATGTGCAAAATTATTCCTGTTTTGAAGAAAAGTCGAGAAGCAGGTTGGGAGGGAGGATCGGGGCAAATGGGGCTGAGGACCGGCAGAGAGAAGCTGAGGAAATCGAGGAGCTGCAGACCAGGGCTCCATTCCTCCCCGGCGAGGTGCAGGGGACCAAAGCGCTGCTCTCGCCCTCCCCGGGGAAGGTGAGCCGCAGGTCTCCACGCAGTGGCTGGGCAAAGCCTACTGGGCAAACGGCAAACCCATGGTTCTCAGGGGGTGACGGCCGCTGAGCCGGCAGCAGCCGGTTAACCTTGCAGCTACAGTGCAGTGGCAGGCGAAGGGGTCCCAGGTCTTCCTCCAACCCCACTGCCTTTCCCCAACGCTGAACTCCCAGCGCCTCTGCTCCCAGGAAGGTGTGCAAAGGACTCATCCCCGTCGGGGTCAGAGACTGAAAGGGCGGGTCCCGCTGCCCCAGCTTGAGCCACAGCTCTCCGGGGACGGGGCAGAGGGGAAAGCACCTCGAAGTCCCAGGACCCTGCAACCCCGGCAGGTCTGATGGGCAGGGAAAGAAGCAGCAGCACTCTGGGGAGCTGTTGGCAGCCCTTCCTGCAACACCCGGCGACTCCTCGTTACGTGTGCGAGACATGAGTGTGTGTGACGGGCAAATACACAGAGCAGCGCTCTGTAATAATCACAAGCCAGAAATGCGTGCTCACGATAGTTTATGGGATACACACAAATAGGGGTACATCGGCTGCAGCAGTAGTGTGGATGTGCGTTTCAGAGACAAAGAAGCCTCGTGGGAAAAAGGATGGGAACGTGTGATTCCACACGTGGGAACATAAAACAAGAGAAACCCGCGGCCGTGAGAAGGTAGAAGAATGGTTTCCCGGGAAAGGACTGACCGTGGAGCTGGTGGGGACCTCCGTGTTCACCCTGGAGCTGTGTGGACATTGTAGAGTTTAAAGACCTGCGCATTTATACGACCACTCTTCTGAGCACTTGTTATATTTCAGTTTTCAGAAGCTAGCAGGCTTCCAAACTTGCGTGTGCAGGGAGGCCGAGAAGTCAGCTCCTATAGTGAGCTGATAGGACTGCAATCTAGGAAGCATACACACGCAGACACTCACACACGTGTGCGCACACGAGCACACCCAGGGTAGCCTTCATTACGTCCAGAGACCAGAGGAAAGGTTGGACATGTTAGTGAGACAGGGAAATCTGTCAAATATTTTAAAGGCGGGTTCATTGGTACCCGGGGCAGGAGATGGCAAGCTCAGGGGTGTTGAGCCACGGCAGTCACTATGGGAGTCTCAGGGCCATCGTTGGCAGGGGCCAGCTGTTGCCAGCTGCTAAGAGAAGGCCATCTTAGAGGTAGGGTGGGCTGTTTAGCTACGTAGGCTCTGTGAGATGTTGCTGATCTAGCTGTAGGGTTTCCTCTTTCTGTGACTCTCAACTCCATGTTAGTGGGCGAGGCAGGAGTGACCCTTCTCAGGGCCGCTGGAGGGGAGGGACCCGGCCTCTGCGCTGCAACTGCCAGATGCACAGAGGACTCCCTTGTGGGAGAGGCCTGGCTGCCTCGCGCCAGCTGCTCAGAGCTCCTGTTGGTCGGTTTCCAGCCCCTGCGCTTCTCACTCAGAAAGTGCTCCAACCCTCAGCCCTCTGCCCGGGCGGGACTCCTAGAGCTGCCCGCCTTCCTTCGAGCGAAGGGGACGCTGGGGGCCTGGCTCACCCACCCACAGCCAAGCCGCCACCCACCCGGCTTGATGGGAAATGGGTTTCCCCTGGGGCGACACTGTCTTCCCTCATTAAAACCGTTAAGGGCTAACACAGCCCCAGCCTCTCACAGATTCGCGTAACATCATTCCTGGACCAGAAGTGACTTTTCACAGGAATAGCACAACACAGCCGAGGAAGGACGCGCAGAGCTCGGCATGACCACCCCGGGGGCCGGGACACAGCCACCCTTGCTTGAGGCCCCGGCTTCCCAGAAAAAGGGAAAATCATGAATAGCTTGGTGGCGGGTGGGGGAGGGGGTCCAGGGCTTCGGGAGCTCAAAGGGAGGCCGACCAAGTGTCTCCTGCCGTGGGTCCACAGGCAGCCTCGTGGTTGTCCTCTGCTGGAAATCCAGACTGGAATGATTTCATTTGACTTCTGAAGTAATAAGAGACACTAATGTCTCATGGCCAGTGCTATTTATTGGCACAGCCATAAAGTCACTTAAAAATATTTACGAGGAAGAAAGGGACCTAGTTTTTTGTTTTGTTTTTTTTTTTAAAGGCCAAACAAGCTATTGACGCAGAACTCGACATACAGAAGGAAAATACAGCTCTAGCACGTCAATAAAAAGACCTTTCCCGGCCATGGAAGACAGAGCGCCTGAGTAGAAACCCTCTTCTTGGACTCTAGGGGTTTGTGATGAGTTTTGTTACATAAGCACGGCCAACTGGAGCTAGAGAATAGCCGTGTAATCCTCCGTGTCCACACACTGTGAAAGCCCAGGGTCCCTTTCTCAAAAGTGACTGTTACTTTAATACTCTGAGAGCACAGCTGGAGCCCTGAGCTACTGCACAGGTGCGTTCAGCCCTGGGCTCTGGCACGGGGAGCAGGAAGCCTATGTGCGTGCGCCCCAATGCCAGGGGCTTCCATAGTAGACAGGGCCTGCTGATGTTCAAGAGAAGGGAAAGAGAAAGGGAAGAGATGAAAGCAAAACACTACCCATTTATTTTCAGACATTGTGGCATAGCTCAGGAAAAAAAATGATATAAACAGGACAATAAGGCTGCCAGAACCATCAGGAGAGTTCGGTATTTGCAGAGACTAAGTTCCAACAGGAAGTCACACACTAGGAGGAGGCCCTCGGAGAACCTTCACTGCCCAGCAGACACAGGCCCAGGCAGTGCTGTGTGGAGCATGTCCCGGGAGCCGGGGAGCCCTTAGGTGCTGCCCACCCTGTGAGGCAGATCCCAGCCAACAGGTGGAGCCCTAGAGACCAGAGGGCTGAACAGGGAAGAAGTCACCCTCTCTTAGGCCGGTGAAGGCTATGCACAGAGGAAATAGAGGCAGAAATTTCCCTGGAATGTTTTGCTCAGGGTAATTTAAAAAGAGATTCATCTCAAGAGGAACATAGGGTAATTTTATACAGAGTTCTGCAGGGACTGGATCTTGACATTGGCCGAAGGAGATATGATGCTAATTTATATCTGGAGTTTGAACTGTTAATAAATAAGGCTATAGGGCTAGGAAGCTGGGGTTTATCCTGGTTCTGACCCTTGCCTGGCTCTCTGAATGTGTATAAATCCTTTATTTCTGCAAGCCTTGGGTTCCCCACTGTGGGCTTAATATGATTCTCACAGTAACATCTACCTGCCAAGATCATGGTGACAAACTATAACGCTGACCCCCAATGATCACTGCATGTGGGTTGTATTCATAAACTCTCTTTATTTTTCTTTGCATTTCTTTAAGCATATTCTGTAGGGTCAGTTCTGTTCCGCTCCTGGATCCTATTTAGGACACATCCCATGAGTTTTATGATCCCTTTCAAGTAGTAAAAGAGGTCCTATCTCAGTAATGTAAATTTACGTCCAGTGGGCAAAGTGAACTTGACACTTGGTCCGCAGTTGTGGCTGTGGTACTTTCACGAGAGAGCTGGGCAGCTGCTGCGGTGGCCCTGGGGGTCAGTGGCTTTCAATTACTGTTGGGCCTCCGTCTCCCCAGTCTTATGGATCGTGGGTTCTGACCCTCTCGGGGAGAAGTGTGGAAAACAAATGGAGAAGGCAGCAGGAAAGGTCTCAGCTGACACCCCGGTGTGTGGCCCCGTAGGGGGCTCCCCAGTCTCAGGAACTCCTGCGGGGGACAGGAAGCGGGTTCCCTCAGGTCCCAGCAAAGGCACCTGAAGTTGGTCCAGGGAGTGTGGCAAGCGCTGCGTGTTTGTATATTTAGCCTTTATTAGATTAAGGCGGCTTTTCTTTCTACTCTAGCTTCTAAGCATTTTAATCATAGGGAAATGCTTTTTCTAACACTTTTCTAGTAACATGGCAGACGTTTCCTTTTGCTTAATTTATCAGTGAGATAAAATACATTGGTAGAATTTCTGCTGCTAAGCCATCATAGGGATTTTTGGATAAACTACTTAATCAGGATGCATTTCTTTAAAAAATTTAGTATCTGCTGCCAGGCATGGTGGCTCATGCCTATAATCCCAGCACTCGGGAGGCAGAGGCAGGAGGACTGCTGAGTTTGAGGCTTGCCTGGGCTACATAGTGAGCTCAGGGCCAGCCTGAACTACAAAGTGAGACCCTGTCTCAATTAAAAAAAAAAATTCAGTATCTACTTTGGTAAAGCAAGATTTCGTTTTGATCTTGACATTTGTATTCACAAGTAAAATGAGTAAACTATTTTTATCTTGTGTTATTTTTCAGTGGATTCCAGTAACTTCTTAAAATAAATGTGAAAATTGTCTTCCTTTGCTTTCTGGCCCCCCTTTTTTGTATTACTAAAATCCAAAAAGTTAAGATGTATTATTATACCGGTATACACTTACGTAGTGTAACGATTATCATAATTAAATTAATTAAATATTTAATCTCAATAAACAATTTGCATGTTTACAATTAACTGTTTCTTGACAGCCAGGTAGAATTCATCTATACAACCACCTAAGGCTAGGATTTCTGAGGAAAGAGATATTTAACTCCTCTTTTAATCTCTTTCATACTTATTAGTCAAGACCAGCCTTTGACTATTTTTTTTTTCTGGTGCTGATTTTGATATTTTGTATTTCTTGCTATTTGCCTCATTACTTGAACCTCATTACTTGAGCTTTTCGTGACACCTTTTACATAATAGCTGTACTAAGATGTAACATCGACACCATAATATCCATTCTTTCTAAGTGAGCAGCCTCGGATGTGCACATGTCAGGACATGTCCCCCGCCAGGAAGAAACCCCATGCTCTCAGCATTCACTCATTTTCTCCTGCACACCCCACTGCTCCTGCCTCTGAAACCACTTGTTTTTCCTTCTATCGATTTTCCCTTTCCAGACATTTCATATGAACAGAATCAGACCATACGCGATCTTTTGTATCTGGTTTCTTATACTTACCATACATTTAGAAGGGCCAGCTGGGCCGTACCATCCATACCCATCCTGCCCCTTCTTATGGTCATGTAATATTCCATCTCTGGACAGCTAACATTTTGTTTATCCACTCATTGGTTGATTTGGTTCCATTTTTCCCTATTATGAAAAAACTGCTCTGAGCACAGCTGTCGGTAAACAGTTACTGTCCTGAGCTTCCTCGGATACTGTCTCTGATGTGTTCACACATCCACATGCAGACACACTATCCCGTGGGTACCCAACTACGAGGGCAGTGCCAGGTTAGGCAAGGGGCTCCCACGTCTCTCTTGCAGGGCCATTGTTAATGTGTGGCCTGCCTGGAAGAGCCCAGCTCACCCTGGCTGTTCTGTATTTTAAATACCAACCTGAGGACTTTCCTGCAAAAAGATTACATTTGAGAAATCACCATAGTCTAAGAGATTTAGAAAATCATTAATAATCTATTTTTTTATTTAAGGAAACTGAGGCCTGGAAGAGTTAAATCACAGGTTCAAAACCATAAACACAGTTGTTCGAAATCGCACATCTAACGAGTGACAAACACCGGCCCCGGAAACGATTTCTTCCTCCTCTTTCTCCAGTGCGGCCCACTCCGCTCAGCTCAGTCACATCGAAAGGAAAGAGTGTCAGCAAAACCCAAGCATTATTTCTTTCCGATTTATGGGAAAATCAGGCATGTTACAGTCTGAGGGGCTTTCTTTCCTGGAAAGATAAAACACAAACCAGGACTGGAAACACGAATATTATCAAAGGTCTCATGGTACTAGAAGTAGGTGTAAAAACAGCAAGAGCCCCCTGCCGCAGGCCTGCAGCGCGCAAGGCTGGCCATCTTCACCCGAAGAAGCCGGCAGATGCCGCCCGGGCTGGCCGCTGCATCCTGCGAGGGCCGGGGCGTCCGTGGGAGCGGCGCCTTCTGCAGGGTCTTATGAGCGCAGTTACTGTCTCCCTCACATCTGTGCGCTGTTTCTGCCTCTGCCGAGGGGCCTCGGGCTGCGGCCTTGACGCTGCGATCCTGCTCGCCCGCCGCACCCGCCGAAGGTTGTGTATTCACTGCGCTTTTTCCCACGGATGGCCCCGTGCCAGGCGGGTCCAAGGACGTCGTGGGGAGCGGAGTAGGCAGGGTGCTCTGGCAGGCTGGAGGCGAGAGCTGAGAAGTCTCCCTAGACGCCGCCTGGACAGACGTGCTTCCTGCCTGTCCCGGCTTTGTGCCTCCCTCTCCCTTTCTTGGGGATTCTGCCTTTTCCGGCTGCTGGAAAACCCTGAAAACATAATCATCCAACCAGAGTGCCCAGCCCCCCCCCCCCCCCCCCCAGCCTGCAGCTGAGCTGCAACCCGCCTGGCAGGCCCACGGCCAGGCAGCAGGCTGGCTTCCTGGGGTCGCGTCCCTACTGCTGGGCCAGCCGGCCGGGCTCACAGAGGCCTGGGTGAGAGCCTCACACGTGGACTTTTCTTCCAAACAGAGGCTGCCTTGGAGGAATTAAGAATCTTGTTATACAAAATGTAATTCTTCAAGTCAATGAAACATATAAGCAAATGGGGTTGCTTTTTTTTTTTTTTCTTTCAGTTTTGAGGATTGTATTCAGGGCTTTGTGCATACTAAGCAAGTATTCTACCGACTGAACTACATCTTCAGCCCTTTTTAAAGTTTTATTTTGAGAGAGGATCTTGCTGAGTTGCCGAGACGGGCCTCACACTTGCATTCCTCCTGCCTCAGCTTCCTGAGCAGCTGATTACAGCTATGCACCACTGTGCCCAGTGGGGTTGCTTTTCTGATGAATTTTAATGATGGGGGGGAAATGCTTACAATATAATTTCAAATGAAAAAAGTTGAATAAGAGCTGGGCATGGTGACTCACACCTGTCATCCCAGCACTCAGGAGGCAGAGGCAGGAGGATTGCTGAGTTCCAGGCTGGGCTACATAGTGAGCTCAGGACCAGCCTGAACTACAAAGTGAGACCTGTCTCAAAAATTAAAAAATAAGTCAAATAAGAATAGTATAGACTATCATAATCTCCAGCATATACAGTGTGTGTTACATACCTACTTTAAATTTTCCCTATATCTATGTGCTTAAGGAAAAAATATCTAGAACAAAAAATACCCAAATATTAACATGGAGATTCTTTTTTCTCTGAGTTGTGAAATTATAGCGCTTTTTTTCCCCCTTATACCTTTTGGGATATTCCTCCTATTCTATAACAAACCTTTATTATAATCAGGTTATTTTAAAGGATTAAATTAAGACCAATAGAATATGGGACCAGAAGTATTTCTAGAGATTATGAGTCTAACCTTGTATTCCAAAACGTGAAGGCAGAGGGACCACACAAAATGAGCCCACCGAAAGTTTGCTCTCTAGCCTGACCTTGGTCAGAGAGTTTTAGGGGTGTCAGGCTGCCCACAGAGCAAGCGCCTTTGTGCCATTTCCCCATAACATCTCTAATGACGAGTAGATTCACACATTCCACGTGTTTTTACACATAAATATTCCCAGCTCCAGACTCTAATATGTTTTTCTTGAGAGCCACACTCTTTTTTCTCTCAAGGTGGTACCTTAAATTCTGTCCAATAAGCCTCTTTATGCCTCTAAAGTAAAATAAAATATATTGTAGATGTGCCTAGACCTTTCTGGGAAGCGTTTTCAATAGTCATTTCACTAATTTTCATAGCCCAGCTATGATGCAGTGTTGTGGGTTGAATTATATCTCTCCCACCCCTCCCCCCCAATTTCATATGTTGAAGTGTGTCTTAGTTATTTTTCTTAGTTCCAAGACAAAATACCCAATATCCACAAGTTAAAAGAGGAGAGGTTTATTTTGACTTATAACTTGTAGAGGTATCAGTCCACAATTGACTGGCTCCAAAGCAGTGTAGCATGGCAGAAGGCAATGGCAGAGAAGCATGGCAGAGCAGAAACAGTTCATGGCATGGCGGGCAGGGGGCAATGTGTAGCAAGCAACAGCCTGAATTTTCCTTTTAGTCCACTGATTGATTTAGCAGAGTTCTAGGTGTGGATAATGGGATGGCCCCTGCTAGGAGTGAGTGTTAATAACTCTTAGGGCGTGCAGCCTGGATAGAATATAAGGCACAGAAAGAGGGTTGCTGCTGTTGCTTGCTGCTTTTGCTGACTTCTGCCTGACGAACTGTTTCTCCTCTGTGATGCCCCTCTCCCGTGCCACCCTGCCTTGGAGCTGATTATGGACTGAAACCTTTACAAACTGAAAGCCAAAATAAACCTTTCCTCCCTTAACTTTGGGTTGTGGTTAACTTGTCTCAGCATTGAGAAAAGTAACTAAGACATCTTATGGCCAGCTGTTTCTCTCCCACCCCTTCCTCTTCAATCTTCCAGCAACAAATTATTTGTTCTCCCTTTCTGAAATTTTGTTATTTCGAGCATGCTGTATAAACAGAATCATACCATGTGTGACCTTTTAAGATTGGCTTTCCTTACACGGTATAATTTTCTGGAGTTTTAATCTAGTTGTTGAGTATATTGATAGTTCATTCATTCCTTCCTACTACCCACAACAGCCTCCAGTTAGACATCTCTATTGCTTCCAGCTTCTGACTGTGAAGAATAAAGTGGCTGTGACCATTTGTGTACAGGTGTCTGTGTGAACATAGGTTTTCATTTCTCTGCAAAAGTGCTCAACAGATTAATTCCCAATTTGTATGATACTTGTATATTTTCTTTCTTTCTTTTTTTTGAAAGACACTGCCAGGCTTTTCCAGAGTGATGACACCATTTTACATTCCCACCAGCAATGCATGGGTGAGTTCTTTTCCATCAGCCTCTCCAGAGTTTGATATTTTCACAGTTTTTATCTAGCTAATCTGATAGGTATCTAGAAGTACCTTATTGTGGTTCAAATTGCATTCTTCAAATAGTTAACAGTGTTCAACTTCTTTCCATGGTACATCCTCTAGCAAAATGTCTCACCATGTCCATTTCTTAATTGGGTTGTTATTTGTTATTCACACTGTTAGGTTTCAAGAATGTTTTCTTAATATATTCTAAATACTGCTCTTTTATTGGATATGTGTGTCAGTTACTTTCCTCTAGATGCTGAGACAAAAATCCCCTACACCCAAAATTAAAGGGGGGAAGGTTTATGTGGTTTACAGTTCATAGAGGTTTCAGTCCATAATTGGCTGGGTCTGAGGCAGAGTAACAGAGGGGCCACAATTCATGGTGGCAGAAGAAAGCAAAAGCAACAAAGACCCTTACCAGTGTCTTCCTGTCCTTTATATCTTATCCAGACTACTCCAGGCAGGCTGCACTCACACCTTAACTGTAGTACTCTGGGGCCTAGTGTTGCACCACGAATCCGACACACACTCTGGATTCAGCCAGCTCCAAAATAGTTCCACCTCATTTCCATGGGGCTTGGGGGCGGGGGGGGCGTCTAAACACCAGGCATAACAATACAGACCAAATATCTTCCCCCAGTCTGTAGCTTGGCTTTTCGTCCTTTTTACAGAGTCCTCACAGAGCAGCAGTTTTTATTTTGCAGCCCAATCTGTCAATTTTTCCTTTTATGGACTGTACTTAAAAATTCATTTTGTCAACCTAGAAGGCCAAGATTCTCTTCTATCCCTTTTTTTTTTCCTAACGTTGTTGTCAGAAGTTTATAGCATAAAGCAATTTTGGTCTTGACGACTTTTGCTGCAATACTGACTCCTAAAGATGGAACCGAACTTAACCAAAGCTCAGCCTTTTTTGATATCTTTTATAGTATTTTGTCACTTTTACCATACAGTACATGTTTTATTACAGTTACGCCTAAATGTTTCTGTGAGTGTAAATGGCATTATATTTTAAATGTCAATGTCCACATGTTCATTGCTACTATATGAAAAAAAACTCTTTTTTTTTTTTTTTTTTTTGAGACAGGGTCTCACTTTGTAGTCCAGGCTGGCCCTGAGTTCACTATGTAGCCCAGGCAAGCCTTGAACTCAGCAATCCTCCTGCCTCTGCCTCCCGAGTGCTGGGATTACAGGCGTGAGCCACCACACCCGGCAAAAAAGAACTCATCTTTGAATGTGGATTTTGGATCCTGCAACTTACTTAAACTCATGACTGTGAGTCCTTTGTTTGTATAGATTTCTTGGGATTTTCTACTTGTGCAACTTATTTATACATAGTCTATTTCATCTGATTTGTATATAATTTCTTCCTCTTCTTGGCTTCCTGCACTGGCTAGAACTTTCAGTGCTATAGTAAATAAGAGTGGTAAAGTTGATATCTTTGCTGTGATTTGGGGGAAAATCATTCAACCTTTCATCACTAAATATAAAGTTTATTGTGAGTCTTTTATAGACTGTGCTTATTTTATTGAGGGCATTCCTTTCAATTCTTATTTTCTGGTGTTTTTCTTTTATCATGAGTGAGGACCGAGTGTTGTCAAATGCTTTCGATGAACAAGGTGATGTCATCGTATGATCTCTCCTCCACTTTAATAGAAGGCCGCAATGATTGACTCTCCTGTAGTGAGCCATTCTTTACCTTTCATACTACCACACCTGGACATGGCCTACAATTCTTTCCCTACATTGTTTGGGTTTTTTTGTTTATTTGTTTGTTTGTTTTTTTGAGACAGGGTCTCGCTTTGTAGTTCAGGCTGGCTCTGAGCTCACTATGTAGCCCAGGCAAGCCACGGCGAACTCAGCAATCCTCCTACCTCTGCCTCCCGAGTGCTGGGATTACAGGCATGAGCCACCATGCCTGGGCATTGTTTGGTTTTAGTTGCTAACATTTGGTTAAGGATTTTGTGTCTGTGTTCATGAGAGACATTGTGTATAGTTTCTTTTTTAGTTAGGTTTATTGGTATATTTTAGTTCGCGTTATGTTCACATTCATCACTGGAAATTTGTATGTCCTGTACATGACATATCTTAGTTCTTATTTTTTCCCATCCCCCTTCCTCCCTTCCACCTCTCCCCTATTTACACAAGTTTTGTTTTCATTTTTCCCTCTTTTCTCACAGTTTTTCTTTCCTTTGCCTCATCTTCCCTACTTCCCCTTCCCCAAATAGAGTTTCTTCTTTTTTGAAGTATCATGGTCTGGCTTTGGTACAGGATAATAATGGTTGCACGAAATCAATTAGGAAGTATTACTTTCCCTTTTATTTTTTTGGAACAGATTATGTAGGACTGTTTTTTATTCTTATTTAAATATTTAGCAAAACTCTGCAATAGGAACATCTGGACCTAGAGATTTCTTGAGAGCGAGTTAAAATTATGAATTTCATATCTTAGTTGGTATACCTTGGCTTTTCTTCCTTTTTATCCAAACAGGAACAATTTTATTTCTAAATATGGCTGTTCAGATCAGCTACTTACTATTGTGTGAATTGTGGCAGTTTATAATTTCTTAGAACTGTTCAGTATTTTCTAATTTTGTCAGATACACATGTACAGAGTTATTTGCAGCATTCTCTATTTTTTTTTTAATGTGTGTGCCTAGATCTTGGTGAAAAAATCCATTTAACTCCTGATTGGTAATTCTCATCTTCGTTCTGCTTTTCTTTGTCAGTTTTGGTGGAGAGCTGTCAATTTTATTAGTGTTTTCTAAGAACTGATCTTTGTTTAATTGACATTTCTCGATTGCTCTGTTTTTCAATTTCACCTATTTCTGTTCTTTATCGTCACGGTAACGCTACATCCACCTCTCCTGTGTGCACGGGGGACAGAGGACCAGAGCACACTCGACCGGAAAAGGAAATGCGGAGTCTTCCCGGAAGAAGGACCCCGGAAGAAGGACCCCGGAAGAAGGACCTCTGGGAACAGTGACCCTCGGCCAGCGTGCTGCAGACTGTGTGTGGGAAGAGAGCCTTCCGCAGTGCTGAGCTGGACAGACAGTGAGACAGCTTCTGGGAGGGCGAGCAAGGCCCCCAAGCTGCCAGCCGAGTGCTGGGGTGGCTCCCTCCGGAGGTGGCCCCAGCCACGTGGGCTCTGACGGTTTAATCACAGACGAGGACTTCTCTGTGATCAGGTTGGCAGGCTCTAAGGGGCCTTGTGCTGAAGCAGCTCTTCCTCCTACTGCCCCAGCTTCCAAGGGACGGCCAGAGGTGACGAGGGCCGCCGTCACCGTGCCTCCTGCTGCGTGGGCCTGGCTGGCAGGGACGCCTCTCGGGTCCCCGTGTCACTCCGGGGCTACGCCCAGGCTGGCGGGGGCTGTGACGGGGTGCCACACCCACCTGGCAGGGACGTCCCTCTTCCGGCTGCGCGAAGCGTCAGACACCTGCGCGGGAGAGGCAGGGGCCACAGTGCGGCGCTGAGACACCAGCAGACGGTGGCAGGAGCCGCTGTCCACGCCTTCACTGCCTGGCTAGCGACAGGGGAAAAGTCGGTGAAAAGGATTTTATAGAGCCTGTGAGCTCCCTTTACAGCTTGACCTCAGAGACTCTCAAACGTGTGTTTTCACAGGTTTGGGGTTTTTTTTTTTTTTCTTGTTTGTTTTTCCAAACAGTCGTGGAAATTCTTCACCCATTTTGATTTTTGAAACCAGATTTAGCAATTGCATTTCACAGTACATCAGCAACGTAAACAGTCGCAGCGAACTTCATGCAAACCAACGCCCCAAATAACCCAGCGGTCCTTGGGACACCATTAGCCCCATGGGGTCTGGGGTGGCTGGGACTCTCTTATGCCCTGTGTTGATGAGTGGGTAAAAATGATACATCCCACAGATTAAGCCTGGCATCAATTCAAAAATTAACCTAACATTAACTTGTATTTGTGGAATACTTGATAGATTTTTCTCTTTCTAGAATCAATTCACCAAATGGACTTCCTGAAGGTTTGAAATTGGCACCTTCCTCTACTTTTCCTACTGTCCAGTCAGCATTTTTTAAAATAGAGAAAGGAAAAGAAGTATTAGGAGAAACGAGATTACATAAATGACACAGCTTTATTGCTTCCCGTGGTGGGGTCTGTAATAACCTTGAGAGGACAGAGGCTTTTAGGGACCCACACGGCGTGGGATGTGTCATTCCTCGGCCATCATGGCCTCTTGAATGATGGCAGGAAGATGAGCGTATTGATCAATCTTTTCCCTATTTTCAAATCTGTCTAAATGAGAGAGAGAAAGCAGAGTCTTTTAGTTAGCAGAGGATTTATGGTGATTTCTCTATTTAGCCTACTTTAGCCCAGAGATGGAGTGGGGTGCTTATATGGGGGTTACGGTGGCCAGGTTCCTCCGTCCACATCTGGTGGGAGGAAGTTTATAGAGAGTCTGGATTCTGCATTTATAAGGCTTCCATTACCTGCTTTAACTAGGTGTTAACTTGATAAAGAACTTCATTGATAGTTAGGATTGTCTTTTTTGCACTTTTATGAACTGCTAAAAATATTTCCAAGAGTCAAAATGTGGGAGGTGTTATTTCATTCTTTCCTTCCTTCCTTTTTAAATTACAGAGCCAGATTTTTCTGGATTCATGTTTTGTCACTTTTTTTCAAGTATAATGAGATGTTTAACAAAGCCTTAAATTCTTCTAACAGAAAGACCCCACAGCTAACAGAAACAAAACGGACCAACTCTTCCTTCCCACAGAAGCCTAATTCAAGCCCCAGCACTGTCCCAAGTGAGTTTTGTTAACTTAAGCAACTTATTTAACCTCTTTGAGATTCTCTTTGTTTGTAAAATTGGAATAATAAATATCTGTCTTCACGTGCCATAAGATGTTTGAGGATTTCATAAAATATTCTGTGTAAATTTTTAGTGTTGTTTTGTTTTGATACCCAGGATGGAGCCCCGTATCTTTGTACCAAGCTACATCCTTAGATCTTCTTAAAATTTTTTCACTTTGAGACGAGGTCTCACTAAGGCACTAATTTTCCAGGCCAAGATCCTCCTGCCTTAGCCTCTCAGATTGCTGGAATTATAGGCATGCACCATTTGACCCAGCTGCAAATGTTTCTTTATAAAATATAGTTTGTATTATAATTTCAAGCAAACTACCCAAACATTGGTTATAAAATTACCTTCTTTGGGTTAATTGTTGCTACAGATTCTATCTGCTCGTGTCTGTTATCCTATAGGTAAATATGTATAATAAATTGCTTGCTACCCTAGGCTCTCATTCATACCTTCTACTCGCACCAGCGCCATAAGATGTCAGTTACTCCATTTGGCCACAAGAGGGAGCAAAGCCTTTTAATTTCCTCCTTGCGACTGCCAGGCAGATGGTGTGTTACTGAACTATATTCCCGACCCAATGCTGTTTCTTAAAAGTCTGAATTCCTTAGGGTACTGATTGATTCCACAACTAGAATCGGAAAAAAAGACAAACTGATATTGAAACACCTTGTGATGCCCTGAGGAATGTAAGTCCTTTGATAAATGGGGGTTCAGTGCTGAAGGAACACGGTGTCCAATTTGAAAAGATCTCCATGGTCAGGGCTATCTGAACCAACAAGTTGATAATACTGTAATGAAATAAGATAAATAATCATGAATCCAAGGAAAGACAGTGAGAAAATTATATTATAGTGTAGTTCTAATTAGTAGGTGTAGAAGGAATAATTGAAATAAAAATCACCACCAGGCAAAAATCACTGTAGTAATTATTGCTGAGAAAACTTCAAGGTGTGTGCAAATGAATGAGCAAGACTGTAATAAGAGGTAGGAAAGGTGTACAGTTTCAAAGTTTCTCCTTTAAGGCACTTAGTAACTTTAAAGAAATATTTTAATTTTAAAGAATGTAGTGGAAAAGTTTGGATTCCATCTTTATCAAGTGATCAAAGTTAGGAGCACTACTTTTGGACATTTCCAGATATGAGTCAGTGAAAAGGAGCCAAAACAAGTCTGTGGTGTTTTGCCAAATACAGATCACCTTGACCTAAATCCCAAACAATCCTAAGAGTAATACGGATCGAAGGACACTATGAGAGTATTTCTCAAAGTGACACAAAGGTCAGGAGAACTGTTACGTGTTAGGAGAAATTAAAGACACATGACCCGAAATGCAATGTCACATTCTGGACTGAACCTAGAAAAGGAAGATGCTAGTAGGAAAACTGGTGAAATTTAAATAAGATTGCGGGTTATTTAACAGTTTTGGATTAACCAATATGTAGTGTTATGCTCCTCGGTTTGATCATTACATGTGGTAATTAAGTTGTTGGCATTAGAGGAAGATCAAACAAGAATATATAGAAACATTTCAAAATAAAAGCGCAAAAGTTGAGTTGAAATTAAGAACCAGGAAATTCTTAAGAAGCACTCACCATATGCCTGAAGCTATTTTAAGTGCCTTAAATATATGATCTCATCTAATCCTTATAATAATTCTGTGAGAAAGGTACTTCATTTCCTCTACTTTTTATATGGAGACATTAAAGTAAAGAGTTAAATCTATTGACCTGAAAGATCACATAGCTCCTAAGAGGAAGAATTGGAACTTGGCTGTAAGCATCGCATCCTGGCCCTGGAACCCCTGCTTTTTACCTAACATTGGGCTGCCCCTGGGGAAAGCACCATCTTCGTATCTGTTCAGCACAGAGGTATTTGCTGAGTGTTAATGGGGTGAGAGGCCGCACAGATCCACATGGTCTGCAAAAAGGAGCAGGACAAGGTCTTCAACCCGGGGACAGGGTGTGATCAGGACAGAAAAACCCAACTCTGAGCACCTGTTATGTGCTTTATCTATACAGTATAGTATCCCACTAGAGGTATCTATACAGTATAGTATTTTGATGGTAGACACCAAAAAGCACCTCCACTGGGGATGTAGCTCAGTGATACAATGCCTGCCTGGCAAGTGTGAGGTCCTGAGTTTGATCCTTGGTATCAAAAAAAAAGGAACCCAAGGGATTCTGTGCTTTGCCAAGGCCAGAGAGTTGGTAAGTGGCAGAACAAAGATTTAAACCTGAGCACATTTACTGAGCACCACTGTGTTCAGTGGAGACTTAGAGGACAAAGAACCTGTGCTGAGCACTCAGAGCCTGGGTTTTGTCTGCACCTCAACTCCTGCAACTGCATCCAGCTTTCCCTGCTGTCCTGCACTTGTTTAAGTTATGGCTGCCCAGGGCCATGGTACACGCATAGTTTATTCCTTAAAATACAGCTCGTTGACAATGCAGCTCTTCCGAGTAGAGACGAAGGCCCATGGGCCACAAAATGGTGCCACTTCTAACTGCAACTGACCTTTTGTTCTCCCTGCTAGTGCCTGGCTCTACCCCTAGCCTTCTGCCTCCCAGTGGCTTCCCTGGGGCTCAGACCTAATCAGAAAGCCAGAGGAACAAAATCTGGCCAGCCGGTGAGGTCTTCTTCTATCCATTCTTTCTGCCCTCTCTTTAACTCTGAATATTGCCTTGAATATTGAATATTGAATATTGCCCTGAATATTGCCTTTCTGAAATCTATGGAAGCATCAGTTGTCGCTGCTTTGAACTCTTCCTGTACTGGAGGCTCACCCATATCGGATACATGTGTATTTCTTGGCTGAAGCCTCCGCGGTCATGATAAATTATTCTCTTAATATTCTATGCAGTGAAATTTGCCATAAATTCACTTAGGATTGTTAGAAGTTGATCATTTGTGACGTTGGTTATATGATGGATTTTGTTTGATATTCCTTGAATCTCTCCATACTCTATACTCAGCACACACACAAATCAAAGAGCTTCTTTCTCCAGTGACACAGTCAATCACCCTGAATGAGTAGAGAGCGGGAGCATATTGGGGTGAAAGCTTGTCTCTAAAAGTCTCCTTGTCTCCCTTGCTGATGTGCTTAGCCTGCCTTTGCATCTGTTTGCCTCTGTGTAGAGACTGCCTCCTACATCTGTCTGAAGATACTGTTGCCATTTTTTTCTCCTGCCATTAACATTATTCTACCTTCTTTACTGTCTCGAAATCCAGTTGCTGGTGGTACAACTTCTAACTTCCAACACATTTTTACTTTTTTTTCCCCTTTCATTTCAAAGGAACTTTTGAAATAAGAAGGACTTTAAACCCAGCTTGTTATCTTGCACTAGAGGTTTAACCCAGTTGGCATACAAGCTCAACAGGTTTGACCTCTGTCCTATTCAAAGCCTCTGAATCATTCAAAGGATTGTGCCTTTGCCATGTGGTCTCTTTCACTATTACCCAAGAATATTATGGAGAAAGTGGTTCTCAGCTGTGAGGCTACTCACATGGGGCACTGATTTTCATAAAATCAGTGTTGGTTCTTTCTGCAAAAATTTACTGCAAACCTGAATGATGGACACTGCTGAGGGCTAATACTCAGCTAAGAGACAGCTTCTACTCAGATGTCACTTCCTGGTTAGCAAATAAGAAAAGGATGTTAAATTATTTCTCCTTGGAGACTCACGGAAACACAGGTCACTTTGTATGGTGAAAAACCTCCCAAGTCTGCATCACTCAGGAATCTCACACCTGTAGCAAGACGAAAGTCTGTCACTGATGCTGGGATAGAAACTATCAAAAGTTAGCAACTTCTGGAGCTGGAGGGTTAGCTCAGGGGTTCCGGCACCTGCTGCGCAAGGTCCTGAGTTCGATCCCCAGAAACCACATACAATGCTGGGCATGGAGACTCACGCCCACCAGCAATCAATACCACATACCACAGTGCCGGGCGTGGTGGCTCACGCCTGTAATCCCAGCACTCAGGAGGCAGAGACAGGAGGATTGCTGAGTTCGAGGTTGTCTGAGCTACATAGTGAGCTCAGGGCCAGCCTGAACTACAAAGCGAGACCCTGTCTCAAAAAAAAAAAGAAAAAGTTAACTTCTGAAAAACAGGATTTACTATCATATATCAATAAAAGTTCTCCCTCTGGACAAAATAAAAATACAAAAGCTGCCTGAGTCTCAGGAGCAGCCTCAGAAGATAAAGAGTCCTGGCCAGGAGAAGGAAGATGAAGTATATTCCTTGCTTTAGCAGCTACTGACATTACCAACTATCTAACCTGTGGGAAATTGTTCTAAGGTTCTCAGACAGAGAATTCTAAAGTTCTGGGGACGCTTTGGGCCTTGAGACCTCTCTGACCTACTCATGGGTTGGCTGTCTTCATTAGGGAGAGTCTAAATTCCTTGGAGAGAGTGTATGTTTGGCAGAACATCTAGACA
>PVIC010004651.1:0-12372 GCA_004025085.1 Thryonomys swinderianus
CGGAGTCTCTTGGGCTTTGTGGTGGGGTCTGGGTGACTGGGGTTGGAGGTGGGCTCAGTTTGGGTAGAGAGAGCATTTTTAGCACTCTGTTCCAGAGTGTGGTGTGTACTACCTTTGGACCTTTCTGTACTTTCTATACAGTATCTCATCTGTTTGTGTCACACACTGGGCCAGAAATAAAGCTGAAGTAGCAGTGTGTTCACAGCTCTTCTGTGGCCCTGAGCTTCATGCCATTCTGCAATCAGCTCCAGAGCCTCAGGTGCACTTGTGACATTGCCAGGTGTCACTCTCTCTAGCCCTGCTCAGACGGCCAGCAGTGTCCCAGGGATATGCTGTAAGGGGCAGATGAGAGCAGACCTCACTGTTCTGGCCCAGTAGCCTCACTGTGGGTTACTGGATCGGAATGATTCAATTACTCTTTGCCAGCTATGTCTCAGCCTGCGGAGGGATCACTGGCCAAGGGGTGCCTGGTCAAATAGGTTTGGAAGCTGTATCATCATATATGTGCCTTGACCTGGTCATTCATTGCTGTACAGTTTATGGGCACAAAACTTAAGATAACAGATCATTATTCTCCCTCACAGTTCTGAGAGCTGGGCTCTGCTGGGTGGTTCTTGGCAGAGAGTCTCTCAAATAATTACTTGTTTCCTTCTCTGTTCATTGTATTTAGTTTCCAGGTGGGCTGGAGTCATCTGAGAGCTTTTTTGCACTCAGGTCTGTGTGCTAGAGTTGGCTGGACATTTCTCTGTCCATGTGGTTTTGACCAGTGCTGACTTGGATTTCTTTTCATGCTGGTTTCAAAGTAGTCAGGCATTTTATATGGTGGCTGGTTCCCGCCAAGTGAGTGCTGCAAGAAAGAAGCTTCAAGGCTTCTCTGACCTCCCCCAAGACTTCCTAACATCGTGTCCATGGCATTTTACTGGTCGAGCAAGTTACTGAGGCTGGCCCACACTTAAGTTTGATTTAATAGCTCAGTGGGAGATATGGCAAATAATTTGTAGCTATCTTTATTGTGGTATGCCTCTTGAAGATTCACTGTATGTAAGAGTGAATCAAAAAGATGTCTGAGAATTCCTGTACTAAGGAAATCTGTTTAAGTCAGCATTTCCCAAGCTGATTATCATTGCTGTTTTTTTTAAAAAATCAGCAAATACCTTTCTCATAGAAAACCACTTATATTCTGCCAGAGAGTAGTAGGCGGAAATGGAAGGATGGTAGATTTGGGGCTCAATGTTGATACCTAATAAAGAAAACTTTTTAATGATGGAATTTGGAGATTGACCAGTGTCATAGGTACTTTTCTCATTGCTGAGACAAAGCACCTAACACCCAGAGTTAAAGGAGGAAAGGTTTATTAGCTTACAGTGTGCAGAGGTTTCAATCTATAATCAGTTGGCTCCAGGGCAAGGGCAGCTTTGAAAAGGAGAAATAGTTCATAGTGGGCAGAAGCTAGCCAAGGAACAAGGGACAACGATGATTCTTTCTATCCCTAATATCTTATCCAGGGTACTTAACATGAGTAGTACCTTTAGTCCTTGATCCTAGCATTGCACCATGAATCAATTTCAGCATTATATACTCTAGATCCAGCCACCTCTGAAAAAGCCCCATCTATGAATGCATGAGGCTTGAGGTGGGGGCCATCTAGACACAAGCCATAACAATCAGTTCTTTATTTGAGAGAGTAATGAAATAGAGGTTGCAAGCCATCTGTATGGATAGAGAGACCAAATGTCCTAGAGATTAAAGCTTTGATTTTATTTCCAACAGATTTAAGTTCAGATTCATCTTCCCCTCTTTACAGCTCTGTGACATTATACCCGTAACTCTCTCTGGGCTTCCATTTTCTTATCTACAAAACGGACAGTTTCTATTACACAGAGTTGCCATGCTGACTAGTGAGATCCTGCATGTGGATTCCTTGGCACAGTTCCTGCTCGTGGTCAGTAAATGTTAGACATCATTGTTCTTAATGTAGAGGAAGCCTTACTTGTTAGACGCTGCCTTTGCCCAGTTCCCTTCACTTCAAGGGTTTTATGACTGAGTTTATTTGAGACTTGCCTGCCAAGGCAGACCAGTACTGCGAGTCGTGAACTTTCTTCCACTTTTCTTACAAAAGTAACGTCTTCATCCTTTTACTTTACCCCCAATCTAGTTTCTAATAAGTGACCGGGACCCCCAGTGTAACCTCCACTGCTCGAGGACTCAGCCCAAACCCATCTGTGCCTCTGACGGCAGGTCTTATGAGTCCATGTGTGAGTACCAGCAAGCCAAGTGCCGAGACCCGACCCTGAATGTGGCCCATCGGGGTCGATGCAAAGGTGAGTTCAGGCCAGTGTCCAGCCCAGGGGAGGCTTCTGGGACCCCAGCTCCCTACACTGTGCAGTTGCTATAAGGGACTCAGAATGTGTCTATTCACATGAGTTTCTGTCTATCTCTGTATCCATCCCATTAGGGCTTATGGGAAAGAAGACTGGTTTATATGAAGGAATGAGAACTTCCTTGTCTTCGGATGCTGCCATCAGCTAGGCCTTAGATGTGCTGGCTAGGGCTTTATTGCTTGCTTTTATTTTTGTTTTAAAATTGGGATGCAAGGGCCGGAGGGTTAGCTCAGTGGTTCCGGCGCCTGCCTCGCAAGCGTAAGGACCTGAGTTCGATCCCCGGTTACCACATATAATGCTGGGCGTGGTGGCTCATGCCTGTAATCCCAGCACTCGGGAGGCAGAGACAGGAGGATTGCTGAGTTCGCGGTGGCTTGCCTGGGCACCATAGTGAGCTCAGGGAGGCAGAGACAGGAGGATTGCTGAGTTCGCGGCGGCTTGCCTGGGCACCATAGTGAGCTCAGGGCCAGCCTGAACTACAAAGCAAGACCCTGTCTCCAAAAAAAGCAAAAAAAAAAAAAAAAAAAAAATTGGGATGCAAGGCAGTTTTGCTGGCCCCTAAACAGGGATTCCAAATTGTTGGCCAACAGATGTGTTTGTTTTGATCATAATAATGTTTGAGATAGTATTTAAAAATTGAGGAAATTCAACATAAAAATCTGTCTTTTGGAACTTTTTTTTCCAAAATTGTGAGCATATTAGTTCTGTGTTCCTGCAAAGCAGCACATGGCTAGAGGTGAGGAGCCTCCACCCTCTACAGATGAGTCTGTTTTCTAGTTTGCCACAGTCCTGAGCATTTCCTATGGCCTCTCCGGATGGGCTGCCATTTTTTTCATAGCTAGTTGATCTAACTTTGAGCTCTTGGGTTTCTTAATGCAGGAATTACAGGAACTATAGAGGGCAGAGCAGGCTGCCTTAGATCCCTTGATATTCCACAGGGGGTACTACCAATTCTTAAACTTTAAGACAGCCAATCCACTTTACTAGCCACCGTCCTCTGGGAAGAGTTTGGTTGTGTGTGTGGCTCCCTGAGTGGAGGGGAATTCTCTCAGCATTCCTGCCTCCCGGAAGCCATTCTGTACCATGGCTTCCATGTGGAATTCAAGTAAAATATAAAATATGCTCCTCTCCTCTTTTAGATGCTGGCCAAAGCAAGTGTCGCCTGGAGCGAGCCCAAGCCCTGGAGCAGGCCAAGAAGCCTCAGGAAGCGGTGTTCATCCCAGAGTGTGGCGAGGACGGTTCCTTTACCCAGGTGAGGCCTAGGAATTTCCTCTCATGCTACTTGCTGGACTGAGGCAGAGGGAGGGTCTCCAGAGGGTGATGGCCTCAGGACACCTTCACTGTCTGGGAAACAGTGAGCATGTGGCTCTTTGACTCTTCTTTGTGCTGCCTTCCCCTTCCTGAGTGCTCTACACCTCTTGCCAACTGGCAGTAGACCCTGACAAGATGCACAGAAGCCTGAGCCAGGAAACTGGTATGGCTTGGTCCCATCCTCCCTGCTGGCTGTCTTCTAAGGGCCAGACCTGTGTTTTTCTATTCTGTACAAAGTGGGCTAATTACTTTTTCCTACCCTTGCCAGTTTCCATAGCAACCCCTGTATTCACTCCACTGTTTATTGCTGCCCCTCTGCACTCTGTACTCCTGTCCTTGAATGAAGCAGACCCCTCTTGGAGCACAAAGTATGCATGGCTTTTGGAGTTCGTGTGCATATGCGTGCCTGTGTGTGCGTACACCCAGACTTTAAAATCCCTTTAGGCCTACATGGCCTCCTGGTTAGCACTTGTGTAAAGGCAATGCTGACTATGTTGATGTTGGCTCAGACTGTTCCTGGATCACACCTGGGAGGGGGAAACAAGGCGCTCTTTAGTGAAGTTTCTAGGCTCCCTCCCACATTTGTGTAGGGTCCTGGGGCGAGAGGCAGCAGGCTTCTCTGAGTCAGGCTGACATGTAGGAAGTGGTGTGCAGGGCTGCCTTGATCGAGCTCAGGAAGGACCCAGACAGGGTGAAGTTGGCCTGGTTGGGGATGGTCCCGATGCGCGTGACTTCTCTGGTCCCGTAGAGCAGCCTTTGGGGGATCTGGTGCCTCAGAGCAGGGGGCTGAGTGTTAGGGAGTTTAAAACCTTCTCTATAGCTCTGGATCAACAGGGCAAAGAGTGTAAATTGCAAGTTTTGCTGCTGGGTTGGCTATAGGAGATTGCAGCTTTCAGACTGCCTGTGGGTAGGTGGATCCCTGGAAGAGTGGTGTGATAGGGACTGGATATCTGTGTTTTAAAGTTTCCCAGTTGATTTTAAAGTACATACAGGCTCAAGAGCATTGGTATAAACTGGACTTGGCTGCCAGCCTGAGGAAGGTGCTTTTTATTCATTTTCTGGTTTAAGTTTTACCACAAGCCCAGAGGTAGGTGTCATTATCCCCATGTATGAAAGATGCAATAGCAGCAGGCTGTGCACTGAGAGCTGGGGTTCCAGCCCAGACTTCCCCAACATCCCCTGCTGTTCAAAGGAGGCTCCGCGGGGAGCACAGGGCGAGGTGGTCTGGGTCTGTGGTTAGCAGACTGTTCCTGGAGCCAGACTGCCTGGGCGTGAGGCCAGCCCTACCACTGCGCTTCTTGGGGTCACAGTTTCCTTATCTGAAAAATGGAGGCGATTATCTCCATTATTAGTATATGCTCTACATATGTTGTATGTTATTATTAACATTATGTCATATATATTGCACATTACTCTTAGGATGTATTATGTATCATTGTTGTTATCAGCATTCCTATTAGTAATGATTATTATTATGATTATGGCTTCCCTATGAGGTTGTGGTGAATGTCAAGTGAGAGAACACATGCTGAACAGCTGGAACATATGAAGGCCACATAAATGTTTGTCACTATCATCACCAGGATTCCTGTCTCTCCTGTGGTTCTCCTACTTGGGTCTCCTTAAGATTTTATGGATGGGGCCGGGGGGTTAGCTCAGTGGTTCTGGCGCCTGCCTCGCAAGCGCAAGGTCCTGAGTTCGATCCCCGGTAACCACATATAATGCTGGGCGTGGAGACACGCCCACCAACAATCAACACCGCATACCACAATGCTGGGCGTGGTGGCTCACGCCTGTAATCCCAGCACTTGGGAGGCAGAGACAGGAGGATTTCTGAGTTCGCGGTGGCTTGCCTGGGCACCATAGTGAGCTCAGGGCCAGCCTGAACTACAAAGCGAGACCCTGTCTCAAAAAGCAAAAAAAAAAAAAAAAGAAAAAAAAAGATTTTATGGATGATACTATTAAGGGGGGAAAAATCCAAAACCTTCTGTTAAAACTTTCCAAGTTTAGAAATTGATGAACTTTCTCATCAATTTATTATTTATTCTAGTAAAATGGATGTGAGTGATCTTTGTGTGTGTTTGACATTGTATTGCTGAGCATGCTGGGAGAGGAAGTCAGACCTCAGATTAGTCTGGGGCTGGGGCTGAGGTATGATAAAGATGATGGAGAAGAGGGCAAAGTGGATGGGGTAGTTTTGCTTCTCCTTACACTTGTGGAATCCTGAGTGTGTTGCTTATGAGAACAGTTGACCCCCGTCCTCTTGACTCTGGTGTTTGAGGCCTCATGATGGGCAGCCCATGGGTCAGACTGTGTTTTGGCGAGGCCAGGCTGGGCCAGCTAGTGTTCACTGAAGGAAAGGAACTTGCAGATGAGTTCAGGGTGAGTTGCTAAGTGAGCGTGCCCTGGAAGCTCAGGAGCGGTGGCACAGATGGGTCTCCCTCACTCCTTTGACATGCCAAGCACCTCCTCATAAACACAGAATCAGGTGGGCTCACTCTTGCGGGTAACTGAATGGCAGACAGCAGCCCATGCTGGGTCAAGTGACTGAAATAGATGTGCTTTTCCCTTGATCAAAGACGCTGCAATAACTTCCCAAACGAGGCTGCCTTTCGGAGTGAGCCTCAGTCATGCTGACAGGCTGCCAGAATGCCCAGAGACCAAGCGCTTTCCTTCTCCTTCCTTCCTCCATCATTACTTCTTTCCCCCAAGACCAAAATACAGTGCTTTAATATTTCTTAGACTATTGTTATGCAAGCATCCTGGTGTTAATAAAATATCTTAGCCTTGGGAATTATTACACACCCTCTTGAAGTTTGTGGAAGGGATGATGGGGCTGTAATGGGATTGGGTCTGTCTGGTGTGGGACACAGCTTGAGGCCACATGCCTGAGCTGGCTTAAAAGGGTTCATGTGGGACTCAGTGGCTTCTGCTCTCCTCCTTTGTTATTCCTTGTCCTCTTTCCTCTCTGACTCTCTTTCTCTTCTCTCTGTCTCTGTCTCTCTCTCTCTCTCTCTCTCTCACACACACACACACACAACATTAGTTGCATATTAGTGCGCATACGATTTTTTTAGTTTCGATACTCACACTATATCTCAAAGCAGCCAATCAAATTCTGGGAGTGGGACCCAGACACCATTTTTTGGAGCTCCCTGGATGATGCAAGTGTTTGGCTAAAGTTTTGCACCACTGTTGGAAAGTTCATCTCTCACTTCTTGATCATGTCATTCAAGTGCAGATTTGAGGCACTTGGTGACCCATTAAGTCAGGACTGATAAGCTTCATCCTTTGCTATGATCTTATCTCTTTTCTCTTCTGGGGATTGGGAACATCTTTGCTGGCATCTATTCTACTGTGCTTCCTGCCAAGCAGTAGTCTGGGGCCCAGGCTGATGAACTGAAACCTTTGCCATCGTGGGAGGGTTTTGGATTTCTCGCCAGACAACAGTGATTCTGTATTAAGTGCTGCCAGGGGCTGGCTGGGCACTGAGTTTTCTACCCATTACTTATCACCACAACCTTTTTAAGTAGTCCCTAATGATATCTCTTTACAGAGAGGAAAACTGAGTTTCAGGAAGGGTGAGCAGCATTGTGGGGTGCCGAGCTAGAAGGATTAGTACTCAAGTACTCATTCAAGGCTGGCTTTCTGAATGTTTTATGGTACAAAAGTAGTCTTGATGCATATGTATTCCATTTGCATCACCATTATTATCCCTGAAGTTCCCTCTCTTGTGGCCCAATCAATCAAATGCACATTAAAGAACCTTTTGATTATGGAAAACTTTAAAAACACAGAAAATAGGCACAATAGTATAATGAACTCCGTGTACCCGTCTATGGCTTCAACAGTGATTGACACGTGGCCAGTCTTGTTTCATCTTTCCCCATTTCCATCTCCCATCCCAAACTGAATTGCTTCAAAGCATATCCCCAGACAGTATCTTTTTATCCCAAACAGATGCTTTTGAATTCCACTGTGTTTTGGGCTGGTTGCTATGGGGGATTTAAAACATGTCATGACCTCTGCCTTCAAGGAGTGGTGATCCTTAGGGAAACTTCCTATAGAAAAGATATGATGAAATAACTGCATAAGAGATGATATATGTGTGATTAGAATACATATTTTAAAAACCCATTCACGAGTTACATTTAGTTGTCAAGAAAATGCATACAAATTTCAACTTTCTGACCATAAACACCTTAAACCAGACTAAAAGCAAAATGGTACACATAAGGCTTGGTGAGAAAGAACTAATCTTATATAAATCACTGCTGCCATTTCCAAAGAATAAGAAGGTAGTAGAAAAGTGGGAAAAAGCTAAATAGATCATACAGTAATGAATCTCCAGTAACTGAATATGAATGGTGTTTTCTTCCCTAGTAATGAAAGAAATGGAAGTAAAAATGATACTGGATCATTTTGCTTAGCAACTTGATAAATAATGAAAAAAGATGGTAATATTCAGGGCCGTGTGGAGGGAAAAAGCTACTTGTACATTGTAGTTGGAAAATAAATTGGCATTGACTTTTTTCAATGAGATAATTTTGTAATACTGTTCACAAGTCCTTACTGGGCCCATATTTTGGGCCTGCAATTTCACTTTTAGGAATTTATTTTAAGGAAATGATTTAAAATATTTGAAAATGTTTAGCCACAAGAATTTGCATCTATGTTGTTTATAGTAGCAAATATTTGGAAGCAATTTAAATATCTAATAATAGATAATTATTTAAACAAATTATGACAAAGCCACACTAGGCAGTTCCTAGAATATATAGTGTGGAGATTTCTTTTACATATGTGTGTAGGTATGTGTATTAGGGACTTAAGTAGCCAAATAATCAAAAAGAAAAATATTTTCTTTTTGTTAGTAGAAAAATCTATCATTGTAAAAACAAATTTCATATAATAGAGAATTATATACAGTAGAAAGATAAAAGTGACTTTAGTCTTTCTCAGATAGCAATCATTAAGTCTGTCAATTCCAGATTTCTTTCCTTGTGTGTACTTATTATTATTTGGTATAAAATACTATAATACAATTTAGTTTTATAGCATTCCAACTAATTATATTATGGGATTGTGGCTTGTATCTAGTTAAATTACATATAGCTCTATCTCATTAATAAAACCTGACTACATTGTATTCTATTGGATGAACATACCATGAATCCTAAAAATTTGGTTATTTTGTTTTAAATAACCAGTTATTGCACATGGATAATGTGTTAAAAATGCTTTTTATTTAATATAGTTTCTGCTTAGCAAATGGGAAGCCTTTTCTCTTTAGGTTACAGTTTGCTCAACTGTACTATGGGAGGGTTGGATTTGCCCAGAGGTTAGCAAACTGTGATCTGTGGGCTCATTGCTTGTTTTTGTTTCTTAAAAAATAAGAGCTCTATTGGGCTCTTATTTGGTTTGTACATTTTCATTACCCAAGAAGGAATCATATACCTATTAGCAGTCTCTCCCCACTGTCCCTCTCTTCAGCTTGTGGCAGCCACTAATTTACTTTCTATTTCTATGATGTTTTTAGGTCGGACATTTCATATAAGTGGAATCATAATGTGGTCTTTGGGAACTGGCTTTTTAAATTCAGCACAGGGTTTTCAAGGCTCATCCATGTCATAGCCTGAATCAGTCTCATTCCTTTTTATTCCCAAAATGGT
The DNA here is from genome assembly GCA_004025085.1 of Thryonomys swinderianus. Lineage (NCBI taxonomy): Eukaryota > Metazoa > Chordata > Mammalia > Rodentia > Thryonomyidae > Thryonomys > Thryonomys swinderianus. The sequence goes on from PVIC010004651.1 coordinate 9,365, forward strand.
TCTACTGTATAGATGGGACCCATTTTGTTTATTCATCAGCTAATGGACATTTAGTTATGTCCAGTTTTTTTCTTGCTACTGTAAATAATGCTATTGTGAACAATTTTATGTAGACATATTTTAATTCTCTTGGCATGGTCTTAGTAGAATTACTAGGTCATGTATTAACATCATGTTTAAGGTTTTGAGAAGTTGACAGATTGTTACTCAGGGTGATTGTACATTCTGTGTTTCCACCAACAATTAAGTTTTCAACTTTTCTACATGTTTGCCAGCACTTGTTATTGTCCACCTTTGTTATTAAAGCTTTCCTAGTCAGTGTGAATTGGTATCTTATTGTAGCTTTGATTGCATTTCACTAATGATCAGTAAATAATGTTCAGCATCGTTTCATGCACATTTGACCATTTATATATCTTTGGAGAACTGTCTACTCAAACCCTTTGCCCATTTTTTAGTTCAGTTATTTGTCTTTTTATTACTGATTTATAAGTGAGCTTTATATATTCTAAATATAAGACTCTTAGCAGATGGGTGGTTTACAAATAGTTTCTCCCATTCTTTGAGTTGTTCTTTCCACCTTCTTGACAGTGTTCTTTGAGACTCAAATGTTTTAATTTTTTTTTTTTTGGTTATGGTTTTATCATACCTTAGAAACAATCTCCTAACCCAGGTAACTGTTTTACTCTTGTGTTTTCTTCTGAGAGTTTTAGGACTTTGCCTCTTACATTTAGGTCTTTCATCAACATATGAAGTAGGGTGTCCAGTTTGCTCTTTTGCATGTGGCCTATTACCTCAGTGTTTTTTTTTTTTTTTGTTGTTGAAAAGAACAAATAGTACTTGAGTTGTTGTGGTGCCCTTGTAGAAAATCAGTTGACAGTTAATGTGAGGACTTATTTCTGGACTTCCAACTCTATTCTGTTGGTCTCCAGGTCTAGCCTTAAACTGGTGCCACTCTGTCTTGTGTACTTTTGTAGTGAGTTCTGAGATCTTCATTTTCCAGTAAACAGTGAGGTGTGTGTTGTTCTGCGTCAGTGTGCGGTGCTGCTAGCAGCTCCTCTTGCAGGGCAGTGCCTCAAGGAGGGGGAGGTCTAGGAACCTGTAGCCTCTGCTGTCACCTGAGGTTTCCTGACAGTATCAGTGTCCTTGATTCGATATTTGAAAGGGAAAGTAGGAAGAGAGGAGTGCAAAGGAGGGAATGGGAAACTCTTGAATCACCAACTAGGAGAACTGTATATTTTCAAAGGCTCCCAGTCTTTACAATGGATCTACATGTGGGGAAGGGATTTCCTTTTCTCAGATTAGGAAATGTGTGTTCCAATGGGCCTCGATGCATTAGAGGCATAGGTTGTGGCCTGTTCCAGTAGAGTGCTGGGTTCATGCTCACTTGTCTCCTTACACTGCCTTATCCTCTGTGCTCTCTGTGCTTCTGGGAAGGTTTATTTTCTGTCTTCCTATGTGGCCCAGAGGGCACATAACTTATAATGAGTCAGGAATTAATGCAGCTCCAGGAGCTCATTTTTAGTTTGTAAGTGATGTTATGCACAGGGAGGATGCAGCAGCAGTCACCACATTCCTCTTTTCATGGGGACAGCCGGTCCTCTCTGCTCCCCGGGCAGGTGCCCGGATGTACAAAGAGATGAGGATGCGTGGAGCACTCTTCGTGCTCAGACACTGTGTTCATTGTCCTCGGTGCCCTCTGCTGTCTTACTCTTCCGCAGCTGCTACCCAGCTGAATGGCCACCGTGCACCTCTCTCTGACTTGCTTTGGAGGAAGAGCTCAGGGTTTGGGTCCCAGCTGGGACCTGAGCTCCCTGTGGCCCTTGGGTATTCTCTTCCTACCATTTGTCTATTGTGGACATGAAAGGAAATGGAAACTGCTTCTCTGGCCTCTCTGATGCCTGGGGGGAGGGAAGAGGCTTTGTCGGGGGAGGTCTCAGTCATTCTCTCTGTCATTTTTTTTCTTTCCCAGATAATTATGTATTTAACAGTTGTCACCAGCAGCAACACTTTCTTACATATGCAACATATGCAGTGCGCCACACACTGCTTTACATGTGCCTGATATGCCTGAACTTATCAAAGTCTCATTACAGCCTATGAGGTAGGCAGTATTCCCGTCTCATTTTTTAGATGAGAAAACAAAGCACAGAGAGGATGAAAAGGTTGCCCAGAATCACACAGCCCGCAAGTGTGATTCAAACCTAAGCAGCCCAACTCTTGAGTTCTCAGTACCAACCGTTATGTCATTGCCTCTCTAATGGGTGCTGCCATCTTTTAAAGTAATGTTGCCTATGAGGGCACAGCCAGGAGGGTGATGAGGGGGAGCCAGGTAGTCTGGTCACATGAGGAATGTTAGGTGGGACCATGTTGTGCACATGAGAAGAACCAAAAGATGTATGGAAAAGACATGAGGAAAGGGACAGATGAGAGTCATCATCACAGCCTATTTGTGAACAGGAGCAGCCTCTTCCTGATTAGCTGTCAGAGCTGACCCAGGACCACTGAGTAAAATGTATAAAGATGAGGATTCTGACTTAGAATAGAGAAGACCTTTCCAGAGTCAAGGCAGTCTCCACGGGACCAGCTGATTCCAGGCAGTCCTGGGCTCCCATCCTGAGGAGTGGGCCCCACAGGGCCTGGAGAAGGGCATCAAATCGATGACCTGAGGAGGACAAAGCCTCATCTTTTAGGATTCTGTAAGATAGTAGCTAATGTTTGACTGGGTATCGAGGCACACGGTGGGCCCACAGCCAACATTTTCCCAGGACCTTCCAGGCAGAGCTGTTCGGATACACACACGGAGGGCCCTGGCCATTCACTGCGGTGCCTCGCATGCTGCACTAACCCTTCTGTGGAACAGAGGGATCAAAGGGATTTTTTCTATGTCAAAATAGAGAAAAGATGCAGAAGGAGGGAAAAGTGATAGAAATATAGGTGTGAGGTAGGAAGACAGGGAAATTTGGTTAAAAATGGAGGCAGACATGGGGAGAGAGAAAACGTAGTTG